>CAUYPO010025061.1:0-39492 GCA_963574435.1 Cheirogaleus major | reverse complement strand
AAATTAATTGGCCAACTAAAAATATATAGAAAAAATTAGCCGGGCATGGTGGCGCATGCCTGTAGTCCCAGCTACTCGGGAGGCTGAGGCAGGAGGATCACTTGAGCCCAGGAGTTTGAGGTTGCTGTGAGCTAGGCTGACACCACGACACTCTACCCCGGGCAACAGAGTGAGACTCTGTCTCAAAAAAAAAAAAAAAAAAAAGTCCTATGTGTGATCTTTCAGGCCCGACCAGCTGCCATTAAAAAGACTTCATCTGCCAAGCCTAGAGCAGGGGACCTATTGCCCCCACACCAGTCTGTGCACAACCAGTGCATGGCAGTCTCTGGAGGAAGCTGGAGTCAAGAACTCAGGCCCCCATGGGCTGGCCACACTCTTAGGCATGTCTATATCCTGCCTCGGTGCCTACATTGGAAGACTCTTTACTGGGACAAGCCTCTAGTGAGACACTGTTCAGTTGCTCTGCCAAGACCTCCTTATTGGGGGGCCTTGAACACTTTTCTCCAGTCTGACTCAGATTCTACACTGTTCTACTATTAGCCCCTCTTCCTTTCCTCCCCACCAGCCCCAGGGTCCATGAAGCAGCAGGAGCCTTTTATTTGGAACTTCCTCAGCGTGAGACAATCCCCCAGTCTGCACTGATCCATCTGACCCTTACCTGGTACTATTCCATGGGGGAAAATAGATCACTGGGAAACTATCACCTTTCCCTGCTTGGCCTCTTGTTTATACTGTCCAAGTAAGTGAACAAAGGCTCCAATGTTACTTTCAGTTTGTCTCATTGTCTTAACTGACCACCTTGACTCCTAGCAGTTCTCTCTCTCTGACAGTAGCAACCTCCTCCCCTATCAATTCAGCGGCAAGAGGAGGCTAGAAAGATCAGGGAACAATCTCTGCTTCCAATTTATCCCGCAGCCTCTGCCAAGATAGTAACCTAAAAACAATGCCACATCCTGGGTAGAATGGGAGAGATTAGTCCCATTGTTATACTCCGATTATTGTACCATTCTGGCCCTTGGAAAAACTGGACAGATCAGATGATAGTGGACTACCTCAAACTTAACCAGGGGCAAACTCTAGCCTCAGTTTCTGGTATCGAGTATACTAGTGCATGCATTCCTCTCAACATCCATGAGAAAGGAGAATCAGAAGCAGTTCAGATGTAACAGTGATGGACAAGAGATATTCACAGTCTTGTTCCATAGCTCTTCTGCCCTTTATTATGATGTGGTCCAAATGAACCTGGACCATCCAAACATTCCAGAGAACGTCACATTTGTCTGCTGTATTGTTGATATCATATTAATCAGACCTGATGAGCAAGAAGTGGTAAGTACTCTGGATGGTCTGATAAGACCCAGGTACTCCAGAGGGCGGGATATAAGTCCTGTAAAAATTTAAGGGCTGCCCTATCAGTGAATTTTTTAGGGATCCAATAGTCCCGGGCATGCTAGGACATTTCTTCCAAGGTAAGAAGTTATTGCACTTGGCACCTTCTAACACTATAAAGCATAGGTCTACCAAGGGCCTCTTCCTGTTTTGGAGACAACATGCCACACTTGGGAATACTGTTCCAATCCATTTATCATGGGAGGAAGAATGTTGCCAGTTTTAAGAAAGACCCAGAACATTCCAGTGGAACTGCAGTACAAGACAGGCTGCGATACAAATAATCCTATCGCTTATGCCATGTGACAAAGCATACCCCACGGTACTGGAGATGATAGTTCAAGAAACCATGAGGAATATTTGACAAGTTCCAATAGGAAGTTGCAGTATACATGCTAGAGTTCTGAAACACGACCATGCACTTGCAGCACAGAACTACCCACCATGCCAAAAGCAACTCCCAGCATTGGATCTGGGTACAGACTGAGGGACTATGTGACTGGAGGTGCCCATCATGAACTGGGTGCTGTCAGATCCACCAAGTCATAAGACTGAGCAGGCCCACGAGCAACCTGTGATACGATGGAAATGATGCATTTTTTTTTTATAAAGCCCAGGCAGATCTAGAGCACAAGCAGGCTGTACAAATAGGTAGCCGAGACCTGCATGTAACCCATGGCCATTGCACATACACCTTGCCCTTAACTTTTTCCTGTGGCCTCACGGGAATTCTCTATGACCAGCTGATTAAGGAAGAAAAACCCAGGGTTGGTTTGTAGATGGATGGCTTGATATTTTGGTATGAGCCCCAAATGGACTGCTGTTGCATTACGGCCTCACCAAGGGGGTGATCTTAAAAGACAGTGGTAAGGGGAAATCCTCCTGGTGGGCAGAGCTTTGGGTGGAGAGAGAAGTTGCCAAAATAAGAATATATATGGACTCTATGGCACTGCTGAATGGTCAGGGGCTGAAAGGATTGGGATTGAAAGACCAGAGACAAAGAAGTCTGGAAGAAGAGATATGTGGATGGAGCTATGGGAGAGGATCTTTGTATCAATGCCCACCAGACAGCATCCACCAAAGGTGAGGCACAAAACAACTAAGGGGACAGGAAGAGTCAGCCAGTAGATGTCAGCCAGGCTCTGTCCTCAGCCTCTCCAATGTTTGTACAATGGACCCAAAATTGTAGCCAGAGTGGCAAAAAAAAAAGGTTGCTATGCATTTGTCTAATAAGCTGGACTCCCTGTTAATAAGGCTGATCTAGCTGCCTCTACTGCTGGATATCTGACCTGCTGTCAACAGAGGCAATGTTTAGATCTCACTCCAGTGTGTCCCTCAGGGAGCCCGACCAGCCAGTGGGTGGTAAGTTATCAGGCCCATTCCACACTGGAAACACTGACAGGGATTAACGTGTTTTCCAGGCATAGTTTTGACTTTCCTGCCCATGATGTCTTGACCAGCATTCCTATCTAAGGGCTGTAGAGTGTCAGATTTTCTAACACGGGTTCCTGTTTCACACCACTACCTCTGCCAAGGCATATGTTTTGGCAAAGGAGGTAGATCATTGAGCACATGGCCATGGACTGCACTGGTCCATCACATGCATCATTATCCAGAGCGTGGCAGCCTGCTAGAGCATCAGAATGGCCTCTTAAAAGTAAAACTAAGACACCAGCTTAGAGATGATATTCTTTGAGGATAAGAGGGTAAGGTTGTGTTTTTCAGGATGTAGTACACACCTTAAGTCAATGCCATATTATGCTGTGTCCCCAGTAGGATATTTAGGTTAGAGCTGTGGTGTCCAACCCCTAGGCCACAGACTGGTGCCAGTCCTGGCCTGTTAGGGACCCAGCCACAGAGCTCCACTGCCGCCCCTCACATCCATCCGTGGAAATATTGTCTTCCATGAAACTTAGGAACTGGGGGGCCACACCGCAGGAGGTGAGTGGCAGGTGAGCAAAGCTTCATCTGTATTTACAGCCACTCCCTGTCACTTGCATCACTGCCTGAGCTCTGCCTCCCCGTCACCGCCCCCAGTCGCTATGCAAAAATTGTCTTCCATGAAACCGGTTCTCCAGAAAGGTTGGGGACCACTGGGTTAGAGAATCAGAGTAAAAACAGGAGTAGCCCTTTCTGCTTTCACTCCTAATAATCCACTCCTAATAACCCTCCTATCTGTGTGCCTCCTATCTCTGCAATGTTAGGCTCTGAGTCTGGAGGCCCTGGTTCTTAGAGGGGGTACACTTTCACTAGGGTGCACATTAAGGGTCCCACTAAATTTAAAGGGATAGCTGGCATCTGGTAACTTTGGGATCTTTGTGCCAAAGAGATTAACGGACTGGAAGGAAAAACTGACCCTCATCATTATAAGGACATGGAGTTGCTAAATACATAATTTTGGCATAAAAGAATATGTTTGTCACTCATGTGATCCACTGTGGCATCTCTTGCTATTCCCTTGTCTACTTTTAACTATTGTTTTCTCTTTTCAATAAAAAATAGAACACATTATTCTGTTCAATATTATGTTATCTTTAAAATTAAGCAGAACATTAGTGGCAATGAACTAGTTTCAAGCAATACATTCTTTTTTTAACTTCAAAATGTTAAGGGGGCAAATGTTTTTGTTACATGGATACCTTGTATAATGCTTAAGTTGGGATTTTAATGTGCCCATCACCAGAATAGTGTTCACTATACCTGACAGGTATGTTTTTACCCCTCATTCCCTTCCACCCTCCCCCATTCTTGGTTTACAATGAACTTTGCATCTCTTTGGGCCTGTGTGTGCCCATTGTTTAGCCCCCAAATATTAGAGAGTATATGTGTGTTTGTTTTTCCATTCCTGAGATAATTCACTTAGGATAACAGTCTCCAGTTTCACCCAAGTTGCTGCAAAAGACATTATTTCATTCCTTCATATGGCTGAGTATATATATATACTCCATGGTACATATACACCACATTTTCTTAATCCACTCTTGAGTTGATGGGCACTTAGGTTGATTCCACATCTTTGCAATCGTGAATTGTGCTACAATAAACATTTAAGTGAAGGTGTCTTTTTGATAAAATGACTTTTTTTCCTTTGTGTAGATATACAGTAGTGGGATTGTGGAATCGAATGGTAAACCTACATTTATCTCTTTTTTTAATTTCAAAATATTAAAGGGATACAAATGTTTTAGGTTACATGGATCATTTTTGTAATGCTTGAGTCCTGGCTGTAGGTGTGCCCGTCACCCAAATAGTACATGTGGTGTTTGTTTTTCCATTCTTGCGACATTTCACTTAGGAGAATGGTCTCCAGTTCCATCCAGATTGTGTTGCAAAAGGTATTAATTCATTTTTTATGACTGAGCAGTACTCCATGGTGTACATATGCCACATTTTATTAATCCACTGATGAATTGATGGGCACTTGGTTTGATTTCACATCTTTGCAATTGTGAATTATGCTTCAATAAACATTCAAGTGCAGGTGTGATTTTGACAAATTGACTTCTTTCCCTTTGGCTATATCCAGTAGTGGAATTGCTGGATTGAATGGTAGGCCTACTTTTATTAATAGCTCTTTGAGGAATCTCCATACCGTTCTCCTTAGAGGTTGTACTAATTTGCAATCCCACTAACAGTAAGCGTTTCTTTCTTTCTGCATTTATACCAGAATCTATTGTTTTTTTGACTTTTTAATAATGGCCATTCTGGTCAGGCGTGGTGGCTCACGCCTGTAATCTTAGCACTCTGGGAGGCCGAGGTGGGCGGATCACTCAAGGTCAGGAGTTCGAGACCAGCCTGAGCAAGAGCAAGACCCCATCTCTACTAAAAAATAGAAAAAAATTAGCTGGACAACTAAAAATATATATAGAAAAAATTAGCTGGGCATGCCTGTAGTCCCAGCTACTTGGAAGGCTGAGGCAGAAGGATTACTTAAGTCCAGGAGTTTGAGGTTGCTGTGAGCTAGGCTGACGCCATGGCACTCTAGCCTGGGCAATAGAGTGAGACTCTGTCTCAAAAAAAAAAAAAAGAAGAAGAAAAGAATGGCCATTCTGACAGGGGTAAGGTGGTATATTATAGCAGTCTTAATTTGCATTTCCCTGATGATTAGTGATGGTGAGCCTTTTTTCATATGTTTCTTGGCCATTTGTCTATCTTCTTTTGAAAAACTTCTACTCATGTCTTTTGCCCACTTTTTAATGGGGTTGCTTTTTGAATTTGCTGAGACTTGTTTTGTGGCCTAAGACATGATGAATCTTGGAGAATGTCCCATGTACCAGTGAGAATTTATATTCAGTAGTTTTGGAATAGAATGTTCTGTAAATGTCTGTTGGGTCCATTTGTTCTAGAGTCCCATTTAAGTCCAGTGTTTCTTTACTGATTTTCTGCTTCAATGATCTGTCCAGCTCTATCAGTGGGGTGTTGAAGTCCCTGGCAGTTGTGATGCTACTGTTTATTTCTTTGCTTAGATCTAGTAGAATTTGCTTTCTGAATCTGGAAGCTCCTGTGTTAGGTGCATATATTTAATATATTTAGAATTGTTATGTCTTCTTGTTTAATTGTTCCTTTTACCATTATATAATAACCATCTTTGTCTTTTTTTACCATTGTTTATTTGAAGTCTATTTTATCTGATATGAGAATAGCTACACCTGCCTGCTTTTGGTTTCCATTTACATGGAATATTTTTTTCTATCCCTCTACCTTGAGTCTGTGTGAATCCTTGAGAGTTAAATGTGTTTCTTGGAGACAGCATATACTTGGGGTGTGTTTTTTCATCCATTCAGCCCATCTATGTCTTTTAAGTGTGGCATTAAGAAGACCATTCACATTCATTGTTAGTATTGATATGTAGGATGATATTCTGTTCATCATGTTGGATGATACCTTGTTGTTTTATTTTCCCTCTTATGCTATTGTTTTATAAGAGCTGTGAGCTTTAACTTTTGGAGGTTTTTATACAGGTGGATATCAGTTGTGCTGTTCCATGTATAATGCAGTTCTAAGTATTTCCTGTAGGGCAGAAAGTGTTTGCTTCTCTGGAAAAGTCTTTATTTCTCCATCATTTATGAAACTTAGTTTTGCAAGATACAAAATTTCTGGCTAGCAGTTGTTCTGTTTAAGAAGACTAAAAACGGGTCCCATCAACTTTTAACTATTAATGGACAAGTACAGTAGCTCCAATCTATTGAAGTCTACACCACTCTGCAAGTGGTAATAATCAAGTCAACTTTGATAACAGTTAGACAAAGGTGGTAAGCCTGTGCACAGCCACTGTCCCTATCACTGTAGCCTATTAAGCAAGCACTGGGTGTCTGGAGAAAAAGAGTAATTGACAATGATAGAATAAGTCATCTTGTTCATCTGATTATTGAGAGCCTCTTCCACTATGATGGCCTCTGATGGGCATTTACATGGGACACAAATATCTTCATGTTCTATTCATTCCAAGAAGTCCATCCACATATCTCTCCCCTTCCACATTGTGATCAATACTCCAGTAGGGTCCCTTCCAAGTTTCTGAGTGTAAAAAACTATTATCAACTTCTCTTGAGTGAATGCAGACCTACTTCTCAGGCCCTTTCTCCTCCCATGCAAAGTGGACAACCATATGTACTGCTCAAAGTTGAACCCACTGGCAGTGGGATCACAGTGCAGCAGCCATCCGTGTCTATGCTGTTGCCAGCATAATAGAGCCCACATCTTTTTGTCATCTGTTAACTCATTACAGAGAGGATTGAGGGAGAGAAGGCAAAGCAGTAGGAGCAGGTGTCTGGGAGTCTGAGCCACTGGCTCTGCTTGGGCAGTTTGTTGTACTTTCTAGATCTGCTTGGGTCTGGCTTCATACATATCAAGGCTTGGAAAACCACAGCCCATGGGCCAAATACAGCCTGCCACCACATATTTTGTAGCTTGCATTCTTTGCAAGCTAAGAATGGCCTTTACTTTTTTAAGTAGTAAGGAAAAAATCAAAATAAGAATATTTCATGACACACAAAATTGGTTCAAATTTCAGTGTTAATAAATAAAATTTTATTGGAACACATCCATATCCATTCATTTGCAGATTTTTATGGTGATTTTTGTGCTATAACAGTAGAGCTGAATAGTTGTAACAGAAACCATATGGCCAGCAAACCCAAAAATACTTACTATCTAACCCTTTATAGATAAAATTTGCTGACCCCTGATATATACAACTTCTATTTTATAATGAAATGCACTGTGCACATCCAATTTTATGGTTCAGTGGATCAGAACACAAGTTTGGCAATTTGGATATCCCGTGGTCAAGAATTCAATCTGTTCCAAGACCAGCAGCCAGTAAGGATCTTCTTTTCTAATGAATAGTTGTTGGCAGAATAGAACATAGCCTCATTCCAAAACTCTGGGTGTCTGTGTTGTGATTCTTCTATTGGGGCTTGCCAAATGTTCTGTATAGCACTTCTATCTGTTACTGACAGAGCAGACCATTGGTTTTGCTTGGTCACAGCGTCCATGTGGCAAGACTGCCTGAATTGCAGCCTGAACTGCCTCAGAGCTCTTTTCTTATTTCAGGTCCCACTAAAAACAAGTTGTGGAGTTACCCAGTAAATGGGTTGGTACAGCTTGCCTCATCGTGGTATATGTTGCCTCAACAACCCAAAGAGGAACGTAGAGCATTATCAGTGGTACAAGGTGCAGCCACTTCTTTCCCACTTCAGAATGGATGTCCCAACATGCCTCAAACCACTGGTCCCCTATAAGCCTGGATACTCTGGGCTCTTGAACTTTCACAGAGTTTCTCTTTCACCTTCTGGTAAGCATCTACCATACTCATTCCACAGGTGTTGATCCCTATGGGAATATGTTTACCCTAATAAACATTCTCAACACTAACCTCCTGCTCACAGTGTGCTTCCTGGAGAACTCAACTTGTGACCCCCATGGAGCAAGATTGTAAGGGCCCCTGCTATGTAAATGCAAGCTGTTTCTCATTTTACCTACTGAAGGAAATAGAAAAGAAGGCATTTTCATATCAGCTACTAGGCACTCTATTGATTTGCTCCAGTAAAGATATCACATCTAGAACCACAGCTATGCTAGGTATCACCATGGGTATTAGTCAAGGTTCTCCAAAGAATATGAATATATATACACACATATATACATACACATATGCATATAGCCAGTGATTAATGCTACTTGTAGGTGCTCAGGACACACTAAGTCCAAAATCTTGGGTAAATTAAGTTCTCTCTCTTGGTCTAGCACTTCTATATATGTTCCCCAAGATTCTGCTGATTAGAAGGTTTTTGTGATTCTTTCAATGTCTTCTCCTTAGATAGGCATTTTATCTCATCCTCTATGTCCTGTTGGGATCTAACTCTCAGGGCTTAGAAGAAAGGAGAGAATGCTGAGAATTGGCATCAATTTGTGAGATGCAGGGAAATCTTGAGGATCAACAACAGACTCAGCCATGATGCTAACATGTCCATAATCTTTGTTTCGGGGTCTTGTTTCTTATCCAACAGTGCCCTTATTACAATTGTGCCTTAGCCTTTGTTCTCAACCATATCTGCCATACAACTATAGGAAAGAGAGATTGTTTTAAAGATGCCATGGTGGATTTCTGGCTTTCCATAAATATTCTTAATTGAATTTTCAAAGCTTTTAATTTCTCTTTTTCTTTATGTATGCTCCCTAGAAGCCAAGTGACTCTGCACTCTGTATAATCCCTATTGTTGCCATAGCAACTACATGCCACACCATTTACTCTCCTGCAGCCTTGTCTTCCACAGCTCTCCATCCTCTGCTACCACCTGTGATCATGTGAATATCATAATGGCACCACATGCTATTGATTACCCACATTCCATTTCTCCTCGGAAAAGTGTTTATTCCTGTACTCCTCAAATACATGAAAGACCAATCCCAGAATCCTATTTTGAGGGTCTGTTTTCTTTGGTCAATTATGGAACCAGTTACAGTATCAGTCAAAGTCCAAGCAGGAAACAGATGGCACACAAAAATCAGGATAATTCTAAGAGAATTCATAAAGGAACTATTCACAAAGGTGTGGATAAGATGAAAGAATACTGCAAGAGATAGATACAACCTCTGGGCCCTAAAGGGAAGAGACAAGGGAATAATAGTTCATGGGACTCAGAAAGAGTCATGTAGAGGGGCTGCTTTGAGATGAGTAGTGACCTTCAGTTAACTCATTCAGCCAGCCTAAGAGGACCCTGCTGCAAGGAAGCTGGGACAACAAATCCTCTCTTCCCTCCTTTGCTCTCCCATTGGGGCTTCCCATTGGCCCAACCCAACCACAGTCAGCAAGGGGGAAAAGAGCCCATTGGTGTAATAAAGACAGCCCCAAGTTGTAAATGCAGCTTCCAAAGGCAGAGAACAGGATAAAGAAAGGTGGCGAGTGCATTCAGATAGACAAATGGAAGATGCCTAGCACAGAGATTAAGTAGAAGCCTGCAGACTGTCTGGTGGAATCTCAGCCCCTTTCTCAGCCTATGGTAACATTCTGTGTAAAACTGAATACCTCTGCAAATCTCCCAGTGAAAAAGTCAGCTTATTGCCCAATTATCCTACTGCAAACCTATAAACAGAAAAGCCTTGTCCAGATAATGAAAGCTTATCACATGAATGATGGATCAAAAATTATAGGGAATAAAAAAGAGCATAGAGTATTTAGAGAGAAAAAAGAGAACAGAAAAAAAACTTCTAAATGTTATCACTATCCTTAAAGGATTAAGAGTAAAAATTCCATTCATGAAATAATAAATAGCTACAGAAAGCAACAACAACTTAAAAAATAGTCCAAAATTTAGAGTCTGAATTTAATATTCAGTGGAAGAGTTTTAAGGTAATATCAAGGAACTATCCCACAAAGTAGAACAAAAAGACAAACATATGGGCAAGGACAAGAAAATTTAAAAAGAAATCCAGACAGTGCAATAGGTCACTGATAGTTCCCGAAGAAAGAAAAATCCTGGAGGAAATTATCAAAGAAATAATAGGAGATAATTTCCTAGGACTGAAAAATCTGGAATCTCCAGACTGAAAGGGACCCCATTTTCAGCATAATGATTGTGGGGAGAAAATCATTACCAAGGCACATCACCTCAAAATTTCTCAACATTTGTAATAATGAGTAGATCCTTAAATAAGGTAAAAATCAAAGTTTCTGAAATTAGAACGGTATTGGATTTTTTGATGGCAACATTGAAAGCCAGAAGACATTAGAGAGATGTCTTCAAAATTAATTGGGAAGGTCTAACAGACATTTTCAGACCTGAAAAGAATTCAGTTTGTTTCAGATGCATCTTTCCTTGAGAAGCGATGGACAATAAGACATGCATTTAAAAATGGAGGAGGTGGTCTACACCAAGAGATAAGACATGGAGTTCAGAAAACAGGGGAATCCAACATTGGAAAGCAATAAAAGGAAGCCCAGAACAATACCTATATAGCAGATATGAAAGTAACCAGTCTAGATTAGAGCTGGAGATGAAGTTCTCTAGGAGGGATGGCTCTTGGAAAGTTAAATGAAACTTATAGATCATCTGTTGCCTTTGAATATATGAACAATTACATTGAAAGCTATTTTATAAATATGCTGAATTTGGGAAGAATTAGTTATATGTACCTTGAAAACTAAGCAAAAGAAAAATGAGTCAATTAATTCATGCAAAAACAAAGAAGTTATTCATGTAAGGAAATGTAATCATCATACTCCACTTAGCTCAGCTGTGAACAGTATTTATATAGTCAAAATAATGTAAAAACAGAATATTGATTTAAGAATATTGGGCAAATGTGGGAGACAGAATGAAGTCATAAGATGATTCAATCCTTGACTAACATAATAAGAAATCTATTGGTAATATCTAAAATTATTCAAGCAAGAAATATTGGTACAAGTTATATTATTGATAGCTTCTTGAGACTCTGCCTCTGTCAACCCAAACCAGATCCAATTTCTTTTTATTTTTTCTTTCTCTCTTTTTTTTTTTTTTCAGATAGGGTCTCACTGTGTTTCTGGGGGTAGAGTGTAGTGGTGTCATCATAGCTCACTACAACCTCAAACTCCTGAGCTCAAGAGATCCTCCTATCTCAGCCTCCCAAGTAGCTGAGACTACAGGTGTGCACCACCACACCCGGCTAAATTTTTATTTTGACTCAATTTCTCACATTGTTCTAGTGCTGGTCCTGAGCAGTACTGTCATGTCAGAATGGATGGCATGGGGATAGTCACCTGCTGGTAAACATTTAACAACTGGTTCTCCAGGAGAAAAAAAAAAAAAACCCTGAGTTGTACCATTTGCCCATTTCCATGGTGTAAATACTCTCACCATGGCTGATTTCAAGCTACCAACATGTTGTCACTGAACATAGGGTTGGGAAGAGAAGCACACAATAGACTCTCATGAGCTACCACGAGCCAGTGCCAGCATACCACCACATGGGAGGCAGAGTTCATCCTTCCTCACCTGACAACTGTCCCTCTCCCTGCTCCAATATTAGCATCAAAAGCATTCCGATCTAATGTCTTCATCTCTCTCCTGAAATCCTGCTGTACACAAAAACCTTGGCTTATAACCAGATGGCTATTATAAGGTCTTTTTGTACTTTTTATATATATTCTCTGTTTGCTCTCTTAGTAAAGTTTTTTTTTGTAGGTTTCAGCCTCATCCATAAAAGAATAACAGGTATTTTAAAATATTATAAAAAAATACTTATTCAAATAAAAAGATAGTCACAACAGTTTGTCAAGTAAAATATAGCAGGATAAAGACATCATTCCTGAATGACCTCAATTTTGTAAAATATATAAACATTGAAAGATATGAGCAGCTTTGGGAGCATCAAGATTCAGCACCCCAGACCTGGACAATGACATCCTTTTATGACAGACATTCTTAGCATCATTATTATTAATAATTATTTCAACAGCAGTAGAGAGGTCCCCTTTAAATACACTGGGAGGAAAGGACTTTGTTGAGGAGAAGTCTAAGCAAAAGAAGAACATACGGATGTCACATGGCCATTATCCAAATAGAATGACTTACAGGTACAATTTAATGCTTTTTTTATCATGCAAAATTGGACAGAGTAGAATAATGAATTTCCACATATCCATGACTGAACCTCAACAATTATCAACATGCAGTCAATCAATCTTTTTTCACTTATACCCACAATTTCTACCTCCCTCCAGCCCTGAATTATTTAAAAGCAAGTCACAGACATCATTTCATTTCATTTGTAAAACTCTAATTATACATCTCTTAAGAGCTAAGGACTCTCTTAAAACACAACCACAATACATTAGCACAACTACAAATTAACAATTATTTAACATCAAAACTAACAGGTTAGTGTTATACTCTCTTCAAGTATCTCACAATTTTATTTCAAAAGTTTAGTTAAATCAGGACCAAAATTAAGTTCATACACAGCCATTGTGTGGTTCATCTTTGAGTCTCTTTTAATCTTTAGGCTTCCCTCTCTAACTCTTCCCCCCTCCCCCAAAAATTTCCTTAAAATTTTCCTTCAATTTCTTATTGAAGAAACCAGGTCCCATTGTCTAGATTGACTTATTGCATCATGGTTGTGTCATTAAGCATATTCTTTCTTCTGTACTTCCTGTAAATTGGTAGTTAAATCTAGAGTCCTGATCAGATTCAGGCTCACTTCTCTTGCCTATCCTATTTCATAGATGATATTGGTTACTTCCATCAGGAAGCACATAATAGCTGGCTGTCTCTTTTATGTGACGTTAGCAGGCATTTGTGATCATCACCCAGATCCATTAATTCAGTAGGGGTTGCATAACAGTGGTATTATAAGTCCTTGCTCATTGACTAATTGGGAATACCTCTATGAAAGAATATTTTACCTTATCAACTATCTGGTTACTCTAAGATACAATTTATATTTAAAAATAAGCAGGATAGTGCTGAATTTTTCTCTTTATTTACCAATTTAAAAATAATAAATTGGTTCTCTAGTACATTCCAATGGTGACCAATGAGTTTATTCATGAATTTATTTAATGAATTTCAATCCAATTCAAATACTGAAGCTCAAACTGGCCAGTGAGAACCTACCAGGTTGGCTTGAGTCCTTTTGACACATCTCTATTAGTCTTGAGTTGCTCCCTTGCTTCCAGATATGATAAGATGTTCCAGGCTCATATTGCAGATTTCTTGTCCCAGATTTGTACTCAGCCATTTCTTCAGGAGATATGGTTCCTTCTCAAGGGAAATGGTGTTTTGAGACACAAGCTGAGTGCTAAGGATGCTGATTGTTACTGCATTATCATCATTTCTCAGCCTTTTCAGAGGAAAGAATTAGAAAATTATCTTTAAGGTCCTATTATACTTCCTATAAAAATCAAGACAACGGGGTTTTTATTTAACCTCTTTCAGGTTACTTCTGTAGTTCCTTTCTCCTATGCCAAAAATTCAAGAAATTAAAATAAGCCAGGAGACTTATTTGATTTATCCCATGGTATGCATCAACAGAATGGGAAGAGCAATATCAACATCTCATGGGCACATTTGAAGACTCCCTTGAAGATGTCCAGAAATAATTTTTGAGAAGCTAAATATCCTGTTTGAGCAGGTAAGGGCAAGAACAAATATAGGAGTTTTCAGACTAAATGCACCATAATTTGTACTCGAAATGTCATAAGCCCCAGGATAAGCAGGCTACATATCCATTGGATATATTGTGGGCTAAGGATCTTAACCACATATTGTTTGTATGGGAAAATGCAAGTTCTAAAAGAGCAACTTACAAATATTTTTGAAAGTAAAACCAACTCATCCACTGAAGACTTACTACTATAATCGTTCTTTTCTTAATAAAGATTATTGATAAAACAAATAACATAACGTTTCCTTCAAAAATATCAACAGTGGTGTGAAATTTTAGGGTTCCTAGTTGTGTAATTCTGTGCCCCAAAGTTAAACTATGGTAGAATGAGCAATATTAGTTTACTAGGTGACACGAGGAAAAATAGTTGACTATGATCCAGGGAGAGAACTAATGTGTCTATTTAGAACTTACCCCAAACTTCAATGGTGACTATGATGTCAAAGTGAACGATCATCAAGATAAAAAGCAAGAAAAGTGCCCAAACAGCCCCTGTTTAACAGGGAACCCACAAAAGACAGGGGGCCACTCTACTGAAGGGATCATTCTTCAGCAGTGAACAGAGAGGGGGATAACTCAGAATGTACTCTTATTTTTATTCTAGGATTTAGAGGAACTTTTCTATCATCTTACAAGCTGGTACCTAGTATGTATAACTTAAAATTTTCTCTTCCTGTCATTTAAGCAACTGGCTCATTTCATTTCTCTCAGCACTTTTTCCTACAGGACTGAAAGTTCAGAAGTAATTTGTAAAGGAGATTTGTAAAGGAAAACATTTACAGCCATGTGGCTTAAAGGTTACCTTGAAAATGTTTGTCTTCATTAGTCTTCATGAAAGGCCATGTTTCCTTAACTTGATATCATGCTCTTTCCTCCACTCACTAAATTTGGTCTCAGGCTGTATTAAGGGCTACATTATTCTCTGTTGACTTCCAGAGAAACTGCGAAGCACCGAGAAGGAAAGCACTTAGCTGCTTTTAGTTATGATCAACGGTTTGCTCATAAGAGCCTAAAAGGATCAGAAGGGGGAAAGGGAAGGATGCAGAAAACCTCTAATAGATCATCACAATACTTCTGAGGTTGTTTATAAGGAGAACACCATGTATAGACTTCATTACGGGCTCAGTTTGGTTTACAGAATAGTGACTGACAGGTAAGGACCATAATTGATGTTGCTGTAATTCTAGATGGGGTGTAATGCCATGTATTTTTAATGTATAATATCTGTATAAAATTTATCTCACATCCTACTCTAATGCCTCTATAAAGTGCTGCACAGGAATAGAAGGAAATGGCATTCGTGTTCTCTTTAATCTCTGTCTGGGGCATTAACCTGTGCCTGGGGAACTTCGCCACCCATTTGTCTCTGTATTGGTTTGGGAGTAGCCCCAAGAACAATAGGTGCATTAAATAAAGAGGTATTAGCTAGAGACATTTAACTCCATATAGACAAATCTAACTTAATCATTGTTTTTTGAAAACATATGTTTCTGGGAGTAATAACAACAATAATGACTACCATTTATAAGACAGGCATGATATTATTTAGCCCACAAGGAAGGTATCTTCGTTCCTGTTTTACAGCTGAAGAAACTGTGGCCTGGGGAAATTAAGTAACCTATCCAAGGTATTTAGCTTGTAAAGAATTAGAACAAATATTTAAGTGCAGATGTATATGACTGCAAAGTGAAAAACTATAAATAATATTCATTATTATCATCATGTACACTAATGTTTATTATCAGCCTTAAATTTGCCTTAAATTCTTTCATACATTATAAGCATCTAGAGAGATTTATAGCCCAAGTACCACATCAAAAAATGCTCTGGGGCCAGGCACGGTGGCTCACGCCTGTAATCCTAACACTCTGGGAGGCTGAGGTGGGCGGATTGTTTGAGCTCAGGAGTTCGAGACCAGCCTGAGCAAGAGTGAGACCCCGTTTCTATTTTAAAAATAAAAAATAATAAAAAAAACCAAATGCTCTGGGCAACTGATTTGATAATGATTTAGTATAAATAGGCATTCCTGCTTTCCAGGTATTTCATCCTAGGAGGAATACTCATTCCTAGAGGTGAACATGTCTCAAGTAAAAACAATGTTGGACATTCTGAGGTAAATACTATGAACCTGAAAAAAGAATCCAGTGACAAACAAGCAATATCCTATTTTCTACATGATATGCTTTCAGAGGCTATTGATGGATGAATTGAAATATGGATAGTCTTCCTCAGCTTAGTTTGGTTCTGGGAGTCAGCTGGGGCTAGCATGGTTAGGTAAAGGGAACATGTAATTAGTCCCACCTTCTTCACTTGTGCTTGGCTTAGGATGACTAGCTTAATATCTCTTACCATATTTTTCTCATACATTAAAAGGGATTAATAATATGTACTTCACAGCATTATTATGAGAACCAAAGAGAAAACTTCTTTAAATGTTCTTGCAAAGGGTCTAAAACATAGTAGATACTCAACAAATATTGGCACTTAATTTTTTGTTTATAAAAATCCAGTTCAAGAAAGATTTGCTGAGTCTTTGAGACTGCAAACAGATTTTAAAAGTTATTAAAACACAATCCTCCATAAGCTAGGATGGAAACAGATGTGTCCACAGGTATCTGCAATGTGATATAAAAGTGCTACTTAACAGAATGAACAAAGTGGAAAAACTAAGAAGTGGAAGGTTAATTCTTTATTTGGGATGCCAGAAATCTTTTGCAGAAATGGAAGAGTTTCAACCTGTATTTATTTGAATGTAAGGGGAAAAAATGATATGAACTTGGAAAGTTTTCAATGCAGGTAAGGTTATGTAGTAGAGACCTGCATGACATCCATCCATTCATTCAAACATTACTTGAAAGCCTACTATGTGCCAGGCACTGTAACAACCTAGTAGGGCAAAGACATGATACTTCCTTCAAAGAGCTTACAGTGTAATGATTTATATAGGGAGATACTTTGTATTTTTATTCTGAAATTTTCTATCACTTATTCTTTTGAAATAGATTAGTAGTATACTTGGACATAATTGTAAAAAAATAGTCATTGAGGCCATAACTTAGATCAGTAATAAAGTACAACAGAAATTCTATCACCATTTGCATTCTCTCACAATAATTTCTGTCATAAAGAAAAAAAAATCACTTTGTAAATTTCCATTTTTTTCCTTCCTTCCTCAACAAAATTAAAATTTCAGTTCAGGTCAACTTCTGAGCTTCAATTGTATGCACTAGATATACAAACATGAACAAGACATATCTGCCTTTGAAGAGTTTACAGTTTAGTGAGGGTATGAAACATTTAACTGCATAGATTATGGCAAAATTCCTTCCCAACATTTGTCTTCTATGAAAACCTAAGGGGAAAATAATAGAAAGCAACATAGAATTTATTAAATTGTTCTTTAAGTGTACCTGCAGAATCATTTCTCTCCTAATTTCTGCAGGCACACAAGAAAACCAAATTAAGTCTTGGATTTATTGTCTGCTTTGGGCATCTTGACATGCTACTGTTTAAACTTAAGTCTCTGTTTGCTTGAAACTGTTGGACAGAGGCATCTTGTATTTCTCACTAAGAAATTTTATAAGAAACAGACAAAGGAGATTAAGGCAATAGATAAATTAGAATGGCTTAACCAGACCCGGTGCTCTTCTACAATAAAACAGCACTCCTGTTTCTCAGACCAGATTGTATTTTTTGAAAATCCAGCCATACATTGTTTTTAAGAGATACTCCTAAAACATAATGGCATAGAAATATATAAAGAAAATAATGGAAAGGATATATTATTCAAACACCACCCAAAAGAAGGCTGGTGTAAGATATCAATATGTAAGGAAAATAAAGACAGGTAACATAATAGTAAAAGGAACAAACCACCCAAAAGACATGACAAGCGTAAACTTTTATGAGCCTAATAACAAAACAAAACAAAAAACAAGGCAGTTACAAGTAGAAAATGACAAATCCAAATCATAGTAAGCAGTTTCAACAAATCTCTATCAGAAACAGACATATCAAGCCAGTACATGAAAACGAGTGAGTAGGATAGAGAACATTTCAACAGTAAAATTAATAAGCTTCTATGAAAGAATGGGTATAATATCCTGCAGTGAACAAAAAAAATATATACACTTTCAAGTATACATAAAACATTAACATATATTGATCACAAATTAGTCACAAATGAAGTCCAATAAATTTTAAAGAATTATCTACTTAATCTATTTCTTGACTACAAAGCAACAGTTAGAAATCAATACAGTTGACCCTCATGGGTTTAAACTGCATGGTACACCTTATATGTAGATTTTCTTCTGCCTCTGCCACCCCTGAAACAAGACAAACCCTTCTTCCTCCTCCTCAGCCTCCTCAACATGGAGACAATGAAGATAAAGTCCTTTATGATGATCCATTTCTACTTAATGAATAGTAAACATATTTTCTTCTGATTTTCTTAATAACATTTTCTTTCTCTAGCTTACTTTATTGTAATAATATAGTATACAATATATATACAATGTACATGTTAGTCAACTGTTTATGTTATCAGTGAGGCCTTCTGATCAACAATAGGCTATTAGTAGTTAAGTTTTGGGGGAGTCAAAAGTTATAGGCAGATTTTTGGCTGCAGGGGGTTGGTTCTCCTAACCCCCACATTGTTCAATGGTCAACAATAATTGGAAAAAATCAACATGTTTAGAAAGTTTTAATATGTTCCTAATAACTCATCAGTTAAAGAGGGACTCATAATAGAATTTACAAAATATTTAGAACCAAATGATAATTAGGTTATATCAAAATATTTTTTTATATCAGAACATGTGGCATGAAGCCAAAGTAGATCTTAGAGAGAAATTTGGAGCATAAATATAAAAGAAGAGGACAAAGAGGAAGGGGAGGAGGAGAATTGAAAATAAATAAGAATTCAACTTCGAAGCTAGAGAACAACAGAGTAAACCTGAAGAGAGTGAAAGGTAAAAAAAAGTATCAGAAATGAATAAAATAGAAAATAAAGAAAAAGTAGATCAACCAAACCAAAAATTGGTTCTCCCAGAGCAACAACTAATAAATGCATAACTCATAATTTTTAAAATGACTCTTACAGTAATCTGATAAACTCTTAATGTTTCATAACAAAATGCTAATCCCATCTTTCTTCATATTGTCAGGTAGTGTATAATGTAGCCCACGTTGTTGGACCAATAAAAGTTTCCATTTGATACCAAGAGGAAAATGTGAAATGTGTGTACTTGGATAATTAAAATTGAATATTTGTTGGTTTAAATTAGCATCTATATATGTTTGAAGCAATATTCATGCTAATGTATATATTACAGATGATCAAAATAAATTTGGCTGGGAGTCTCAGAAACCAATAATGAATTTCTCAGGACATGAAAATTTTGCATTCCTGTATCTACTTTCAGATCCTGAAAAGAAAATCAAACTTATTGGCATAAATTTGCTTTTATCTTATGATTTCTCTTCCTACCTTCTTTCCCTTCTTTCACAAACCCTGCTCCCTTATTGTTTCCTATTGAAGTTTTCTACTTATCCTTTACTGTCTTGGTAACCCCCAGTAACACAATTCTTTCCCATTTCCATAACGTGGTCTTTTCCAATAGTCTTTTTCTTCAGGCATCCCATATCTCTCCACCTCCTTTGTTCCAACTTGACCTTCCCTTTCCATTTTCCCATTTTCAGGTTTTCTCTCAGCTCCTACCCTGTCTTTTCTCCTTTCTGTCACTTTAGTCAGAAAATTAGTAGTATTTTCTCATCTATATTTCCTGGGGAGCCTGAGATCACCCCAGAAGATAGAAACCTTATTCCCTTTGTCAATGTCTAGTTTTATATTTTGACCATATAAATGCAAAGAAAACAGAAAATCCCATTTGGCCAACTGTATTCTTCTATGTGTTTCTTTAATCCCAAGAAAGGTGATATAAACTGCTTACTGAAGGGTTTCAGGATTTTCCCTGAAATATCAAAGGCACTACAGCTCGAATATATGTCAATGAGACCCAAGAGTGTTTACTTCAAATAAAAGTAATTAAATATGCCAATGTATATCTTAGCATCAAAGAGATTTACTAATAAAAAGAACTTTATTAACTCTTTTTCTGGATGGAATTATGACTAATATGAAAAGGTCAAATGCTTTATTTAATTACTGTCATCTTTCCTCCAGATGTGGGATTTGTTTTTGACATTGCACAAACCCAGTGGCAATACTTAATTTAACAAAATTCTAAATGCACCAAGTGGATTTCAGATGTTATATTTTTACATGAAATAAGCCTTAAATACTTAAGTATTTAATACAAGTAAGTATTCTTGTCATCTGCCTTCCACTTCCTGATTTGATCAGATCTACTAACTTTTTGGAGCAAAGTAACAGGACATAAATTGATAGGATACCATTGGACTCTCTCAACATGTTTGAGTAATTATTACTTGTAAGTACAAATAGTATCAGATGATTCTATATTAAAATAAAATGTAAAAAGCAACTTTCTAGACCCTGAAACAATTTTGAAGTTAATACTTTCCCTCACAATTAGAAATGTAAAATATTATAAAATTGAATATGCATTCCCCCAGAAAGTTTTATTCCTTTCTTCTAGCTGAGTATCATTGTACTAAAAGATCAATCCCCAAATAAAAATGAGAAGCAATTGAAAACTTTATTACCTTTCCTTATAGACAGGTATGAATTATATAATCTAAACTAAATGAAATGGAAGCGACCCTGGAAAGACACATAGCACCAATCATTTAAATTATCTAGGAATAGTGATAATTTATTCTTCTTAGGAAAAAACTTGGCAATAATGGTCAATGCAGTGATTTACCACTTCATGGTAGAATTCTTTCTTAAGTTCAATAGGAATCTTAAAATTTTATACTATTACAAATACATTTCTGGGTTTAACATATTTGTGCATAAAACTTCTTTTCATAGGTTAGGTTAATTTATTTAAGGCAGTTTCTCCAAAATTGAATTGCTGCATAGGCATTTAAAGCCTCATTGAAAATAGCCAAATGCATATATACCAATTTACATTTCTACCAACAAGGTATGAGAAAGCCCATTTCATCATATCCTTGACATCCAGCCCGCACTTGATGTTAAAAAAAAAAAAAGTGCTTTCTGTAGGAGTAATCCACCAAGTTACTAGCATTTAGCAGGAATTGGTGTTTTTATTGTCCTTTCTTCAGATGCTTTTGAGGATATAAAAACTGTTACCAAAGAGGATTAGAAGTGTCAAAGAAAACAACTTACTTCATTAATTCTGCATCATTCACATCTCTGTGATCTTCCACACATTCCAGTTTATTTAACAAATCTTTATTGACTAATTATGTTCTAGGCTCCGTTTTAGACTATAGGAAGCAAAAGGGATTAATACACATTGTTATTCTCAAGGAGGTTATAGTTATGACTGAACCATTTTTCTAAATAGCATGTACCAGAAGTTCAAAGCAACATTCCTTCTGCCTACTATAAATAAGTCTAGGGAAACATCTTCTAAACTATCTCTGATGTTGATGTTATTCCTAAATCATTATTTCAACAACTATATATTAGCAACTCTGATATGCAAGCCACTAACCTGGGAGATGCAGGGGTACATAAAAATGTACAAGACATTAAGTATGTCTATGGGGAGACAAGCTCCGTGCATCTTAAGTGTTTCTGAACATCTTGTGAGCAGAGGCATTGACAGCTTTTGTTCTGGATCATTTTTTCAAGGATGTTTGTATATTAAACAACCCTAAATGGTAGAAGTAATGTCTCCCTTTTAGTAGTTTCTATACTGGCTAGCTTAATAAAGATAATATCTACTTCTGGAGGAATAAATGGGTCCGGTTTGCTTGATAAAAGATTTGGTTCCCTAATCTTGGGGGTTCTTAGTTATAACACAAGCCCACTGTGTATGCAGCATCTACCTGGGCCACTTTGACTCACTCCTGGGACTTGGGGGACAAAAGGGACTGATGTGAACATGAAGTTCATACTACCTGCTGTGCTAAGAGTAACCAATCCTTTGTCTTTGATCCAGGAGTTTCTTGTCTTCTGCCAGCATCCATAAGTGTGGCAGGTTAATGTGTTAGCTTCCAAGTCCACGATATCTCAGACCTTCACAGTTCTATCAAGTGCCATTGAGAAATTTTATTTAGTAGGGAGGTTAAGAAAGGCACAGAGATAACCATTATAAACACAATATGTTATAATTATGGTAATAGTCACCCAAAATACTTTAGAGAAGGACAAAATTGATTCTGACCAAGAGACAGTTTCATGTAGGCAGCTAAAGACAAGCCTTGGAGAATTTTCAAGGTGTAGAGAAGGAGCTTTTATAGGAAAAGGAAAACATAAAAATTATAATTGTATTCCCTATTTCTCTGACTATTCTTTCTCAGTATCTTCTACTAGGTTCACCTCTGTTATCCTTAAGTGTTGGTATTCCCCAAGATTCTACCATTTGCCCCATTTCTCTTTGCAATTTATGTCCTTTCTAGGGAAATCGTATCCATTCCTATAACTTCTGCTACCAAATATGCATCTCTGTCCCTAATTTCTTTCCAAGCTCCAGATCCTTATTTCTAATTGTCTACCTCACATATTTTATAGGTGACTCAAATTTAACATGTTCGAATTGAACCAATTTTCCCTCTTTCCCTGACATACTCACTAGTTTCTTCCTCCTTCTAACTGTTAATGGAATAATCATTCCCAGAGCCATAAGCAAGAAATCCACAAGGAATTTGCACTGCTAGGCAAGGATGTCATCAGAAAAAGAGCCAGTTTATTAGTATCAGCCTGAGATAAACTATGCTGCTACAGTCTGCTAAGTGTTGAGACTGTCAGTAAAACCTGCTCTGACCTGAGAGCTGTCCTGTCTGTCCCTTGAGGGTGACTTTGTCTTATCTCTATTCTGATTCATCATGAGTTGACTTGATAGTTAATTATTGTTCTTGTTTCAGATTTCCTATTGGTTCCTCATAATTGTCCCTATGTACTAATTATATGCCTACTCATATTACATTCCTCACAGTTAGATCTGCTTATTGTCCGATGGATTCATGGTCATTTTTGGAGAATTGCTTCACCTCATGAAGTGAATTAATAAACAAGTTTGGAGGATTTTTCCTCCTTAATAAATACCTAATATTTGTCCCTTTATTTCTACCTCTGGACTTATACTGTCCTGGTTAAATCCTCGATCATCTGTCACCAGCTTCTTCTGCATCCTACCTGTCCTCTCTCTCTTTAGTCTTAACCTCTTCAAATCTATCATGTATATGCTTTCCAAAATTCAAAACTGATCTTGTTAATTCTCTGTTTAAGATCCCCTAGTACCTGCCATCACAAACCCCATAGCTCATCTGTTACAAATTCTGTAAGATAAAGCCCAGGTTCCTTCATAGGACAGACAAATCTCTCCATGATCTGAATCCTAACTCTCCAGACTCATCTCAGCCCCTCCCTACCTCACATCTCAAGATAGAGCAAAACCAAACCGATTACAGTTCCTCTTATATACTGTGCTGCTTCTTGCCTCAATGCTATTTCTCACATTGTTCCTTTCACCTAGTGTTCCCTTCCTAGTCCTCTCCCCATGCCTTATCTTGACTGGGCAAACTTGTTCTATAGGCTGCTTCTCTTGGTCATCTCCTCAAAGGAGCCTGTGTTGCTCTCCTCTAAGTTCTTGCCAAGCAAGAGGCTCCCTTGTAGTCCCAAAATACCATTACATATCTCTAACCCTTACCACATTGGATTGTAATTACAATTATTTACTGTGTTTCTGGCTCTCCCAAGAACTCATCTTTTTATCTCTATTGTGCTTAGCACACGAGTATTCAATAAATATTTACTGAATGAGTGGATGAATAAATGAAATGTGGGTGATGAGCTATGGACATTTATGTAATAATTTTACCAAAGTACATTTAAAAACTTAATGAAAGGAAAAATGGACATATTATGTTTCTCTTTTGAAAGGGCATTAGTTACTATGAAAAACATATCAACAATGGAATAGATTTAGAAGGTGTTTCAATTATTACAAATATTTTCTTTTTCTTTTGTAAAATTCCTGACAAGTTAGAGATGTTACAGATAAGTTTGAACACAATCAACATTTTCAAGTTGGCATATTTAGTCTCTTTTTAAATGGTAAATACAAAGCACTTATAATTACTAGAGTATAAAGAGTAAAAAGCAAAATTTTATACTAATTATATCTTTGCTTTCTTTCTTTTAGTGGATTCATTCTCATTTATATCAACTAAAAAAATGTGACAAATGATTTAAGTCTTTGGAAAAGGCTGATGGTACCAAGTTCAAGAGTGACTCTGACTATGTAGTAATATAATCATAAAATACTTGGAAAATAGTAGGTATGACTTTAAGTTGTCTCTACAGATGTAGTAGTGAAAAAATAAAGGTAAAGTATTTGAATCATTCAAGGTATAAAAATGGTGTTAGATAAATTTTTTTTTTTATTTTAAGATAGAATTTGGATGAGAGTTTGGTTAGAAAGCAGATATTGTTCATGAATATAGAGTCAGAATTTCTAACAGAGGGAGGGTGGGGGAAGGGAAAAAGAATTTCCAACACAACCTACAGAGAGTTTGCATAATCATTCTAATGGTACCATCTTACACAACATTAGCTTGAATACTTTAGAGCAAAGTGGAAGTCAATGGCCTCCACCCCCCCTCCATGACTCCCCAGTGCCTATCTAAATGTAGTGTGATTGTGAGGGTGGATCAACTGAAGCTGGCTATTTCCTGATAGGCACATTTATCTTTCACTTAGATTTAATGTTGAGGATACAATAAACAAATAAAAAGACCACTTAGAGGTATTTATTTATTGCTAATAACAAAGAAATAAAACAAGTACAAATGTTTCTTATCTTGACATCTGATGGCCTCTTGCTGTACTCCAGTATTTTGTCTAGTAATTTTCTTATTAAATTTGGCCTCCCCAAGTATCTTCAAAATTTTCTCTTATTCTTTACTTATAGGTATTCTTATTAAATTTAGGAAAAATTTATCCAGGTTCATAAGTCTATTATTAAATATTCTTGACCATTCATAGAATTGCATAGACTGCTAACCATACTCAATTTTAATTATTTCTTAATACTTGTTCAAATATTTTTAAAAGCCTTTTGCCTAATTATGTAAAAAGAAAATATAATGTAGAATTTTCAGTTTCCAAGCAGTGGAAGTGAAAATTCACACATTTCTGTCAAGTATATTGGCAGTATATATCAAAAGCCTTAAAAAAATGTTCATACCTTCTAATAAAGCAATTTCTCATGCAGGAACTTACATTACTGGGGAGAAATCATGGCTACACCCAAATAATTACCTATAAGACTAGTCATAAAGGCATTAATAATAGAAAAATTATAAACAAATCATGCTTATAATTTATCAAAATTAAATGTCAAATCATAAAGATTTAGATAAATTATAGCATATTCATAGGATGAGATACTAAACATTCATTTAAAAATCACATTTTGGAATATACATCTACATGGAAAAATGTTTACAATATATTGTTTTGTTTTGTTTTTTGTTTTGAGACAGAGTCTCGCTCTGTCACCCAGGCTAGAGTGCCATGGCGTCAGCCTAGCTCACAGCAACCTCAAACTCCTGGGCTCAAGCAATCCTTCTGCCTCAGCCTCCCGAGTAGCTGGGACTGCAGGCATGTGCCACCATGCCCGGCTAATTTTTTCTATGTATTTTTAGTTGTTGTCCAATTAATTTCTTTCTATTTTTAGTAGAGACGGGATCTCGCTCTTGCTCAGGCTGGTTTCGAAATCCTGACCTTGAGCGATCCACCCGCCTCGGCCTCCCAGAGTGCTAGGATTACAGGCGTGAGCCACCGCACCCCGGCCTACAATATATTGTTAAATGGGAAAAGTAGACTACAAAATTATATTATAGATTGACCTAAATTAAATAAACACACATACATATACACAAAAAGTAGAATATACACCAAATAGGAAGAGTGATAAATAGTTAACTCAGGGTGATGGGATTATAGGTCCCATTTTTAATTCATTAAATTTTCCTGTATTTTAAAAATCTTATAAAACAGACATTTTAAACACCATGTTGGGAAAACTTTTAATTTGCTTCTGAAGTAGAGGAAAGGCACAAACTCTTTTTAAGACATGGGTTGGGAATGAGTAAAAAAATCTACTAGGAAGTGTCAATGGAAAAGAACCCAAACTCTTTAAAATAATTTAAAGAAGTTTATTCCAAGCCAAATATGTGTGACCAAGGCCCAGAGAGCCATGTCTAAGCATTCTTGAGCAACTGGTCTCACTGTGGTTGGGTTACACTTTGGTTTTACACATTTCAGGGAGACAGGAATTACACGTAAAGGAACAAATCAATCATGGAAAGTGTATATTGGTTTGGCCGAAAAAGGCAGGACATCTTGAAGCAAGGCATTACAGTTTGTAGGTGGGTTTAAAGATTCTTTGATTTGTAATTGGTTAAAGAAATGAAGCTTTGTAGGCTTGGAATGTTTTAAGTTAAGGAAGTCTGTTAATCAGAGAAAAGCCACCAGACATAGACTCAGACTCAAGAGATCTGTTAAGCAGATTGATAAATAACCTGCAGGTGTGATTTAAGCTTTGTCTTGTGTAGCCTTAGGCGTGTTAATGAGTTACAAAGGATATCTCTAAGAAGGGAGAAGGGCATGATGAGGCAAGTGTGACTTCTCATGGCCACCATCTCAGGTTTAGGGTATGTCTGCCCTCCCCCCTCAGTCAAGGGGGGAGTGAATGCCCCATTCAGTTGGCTGAGGGGCATAAGATTTTATTTTAGTTCACAGAACTTACGTATAATGTTAAGCAATTCTTTTTTTTTTATCTTAAGCAATTCAAAGTAAATTAATGTGACATTCTCTAGCCTTCATAAACCAAAAACCTGAATAATAAGAGAGGTCAGGGAGGAAAAATGTGTCTAGTTTGAACAAGTGTAGTCAGGGGCCCAGAAGAGGCACCCAGCATAACCACAATCTTCCTTGTCTTTCTCTTCTCACTGCTCACTACAAAAGAGGGGCTAAGAATGTGCAACCCAGGAAAACATACATGATGGCCTTTCTTTAGAGGATTTGTCAGCAGGGAGCTAAAATCTCATTATCTTTCTAGGGAGAGACTTAAAACTGGTAGCCATCTGTAACTGCCTCTGACACTAAAACTCCTTTGAAGCTTCAAATCATCAAAACAACAAACTTGTACACATACTGGGAAGATGTTGGGCACTAATATATATTTAATATATTAATTGTTATTTTGGCACTAATAATAACAAAATGAAAGGTTTCTACCCATGCTTTGTCACATTAAGTAAATAAATTCACTGAGAAAAATTTAAATTATGTCATGAACCACAGACTCCTCTACGTGGAAAGACCTTTGCTTATTTACTTCATAAGTGATACAGCCAATTAAGCTGTTTCTTTAATACTTTTAAGTAATGTTAAAAATAATTTATTAACATATGCAATGAATAATTAGTATCATTAATAATTATAGCTATATGATCATTTATATAACTTATATAAATATAATTTATAATTTATTTATAGAAAAGATTTATTAAAACTGCAGGATTGTATAGATAACCTATGACTCACTTAACTACTCCTTTGGGAAGCCCTGCACATAATTTACAAAGTCACACCCGACCCAGGACCTCTTCTCACTACCAGCAGTTTCTCAAGCTGAGGTCATATGCTCAGTGAGGAGTAAAAGCACCATCCACAAAGCACTAGCTTCTTCATAAACCCAAACTTATGACCTATGAAAGTATACACACACATGTGTATCCATGTACACAACACATATATACATATATATGATGATTTTGGTAAATTGAAAAAATTAAATTCTTATCATTTACCTTTTTATTTCTGATTATTCTAGATATTTAGAAGCTCCTACAGCTTTAATCATAATGCTGTCTGTTTTGATGAACTGTAAATACTTAATGCACAGAAGGAACTATTATTTTAAATGGTGGTTTTAAAAATGCAGGTTGTGACCCATTATGGGTTGTGAAATAAAGTTAGTGGGTCATGACTAGCACTAAAAAAATTAAACATAAATGAATAGATTAAAAGATCAGGATGCAGTAGACATTATAAGTACATAAAATAAATACCATTTTATAAAATTTTTGTTTCAATTATATATATGTGGGTGTATTAGGTCACAACATGATACGTATTTTTAAATGGAGATTTGTTGTATATTGTTTTGAAAGCAAACATGCCCACATGAAATCTAATTTGCAATTTATGATTTTTTTCCTTAATATTCCTATATATTTATACTGTAAAATCTGTATTATCTGGTGATCTACTTAAAAAAGGCATGTTTTATATCAAAAGCAAGACAGGGAGAGATGACAAAGTAAATTTCTGAATATTTTTTAAGAGCCTTTCTGAAAGTATATGAGATGTACTTTTTAAAATTTTTATTTCTTAATTTTTTTTGGTCACGTGTGAATCAGGACAGACATGCTTTTTAATGGTACTTTTATTCACTCACTATATATATGTATGCATATATATATCCTATGTATATTCATTCATTACATGCATATATACATTCACTATATATATACACACACATACACACATATATGTTAATTCCTATATGCCAAGTACTAGAGATGTGAAGATAATATTAATTTAAAAAAGTCCTTCTGAGAGGTAAAGTCCTAGTAAGGAAGACTACAAATGAGCTAAAAAACAATAACAAATATGCTAACAGTTTTAATATGTGTTGCTACTGCTCATCTAGAAGCATAATCTCTAGTTCAGTGACAGAATACAGATCATTATTTCCATGAAATTCAAATTTTCAGATGAATGAAAAAATTGGGGGGGGGGAGCAATTTGGGAAACATTGTTAATGGGATCAGAATCTCAAAAATCTTGAATATTTCTAGAGTTGATGAATCTCCTGCTATAATCAAGAGATTGAAGCAGTGTAAAGAAGAAGCGAGAATGATCCCCGGACATCCCTGCATCCAGTGCCTACATCCCACTACCATCTTCAGCATGCCCAAGAGAAAGGCTGAAGGGGATGATAAGGAAATAAAACCAAGACAAAGGACAAACCACAGAGAGGGTTCACAAGGTTGTCTACTAAACCTGCTCCTCCAAAGCCAGAGCCCAAGCCAAGAAAGGCCCCTGCACAGAAGGGAGAGAAGGTACACAAAGGAAAAAAGGGATAAGTTGATACCCGCAAAGGTGGGAATAACCCCGCAGAAAACAGAGATGTCAAAACAGACCAGGCACAGAAAGCTGAAGGTGTTGGAGATGCCAAGGGGAGTGAGTGCATTTCTGATAACTGTGTACTCTGGTACATAGTTTGAAATACTATTTTTTATCAAGTTTTATAAAAATGCAGAATTTTGTTTCACTTTTTTTAAAAGCTATTGTTAGTATATAAAACACTTCATTGTTGTTTTTTGGGGAAGGAGCATATGTCACTAACAGAGTATCTCCGAAGCTGGATTGATGTGGGAAAAACACCTTTCCCTTCTAGTTTTGGCTCTCAGGAGGAGGGATTCCCTGACATTAACACACAAAGGCCTTGTGGTGTGGAAAAACTAAAATTCGTTTTTATGTCTTCTTCTCCCTCTCATAGACCTTCATCATAGACTTAACTCCTTTAAACTGAGACACCTGTAGGGACCTGACCCCCCCAAAATTGGTTACCAGTCAGGCACTCTGGCCTTCACAGTGATGTCACTGAGATGGCGTCCCTCAAAGGAGCAGTGGCTCTGTTTCTAGATTGTGATCTTCAGATAAATTCTGCCATTTTCATTTCATTCCCTGAAAGTCGAGGTTGGTCTATAAAAAGTTGTTGAAAAACATGCTAAATGTAAAATGTCAACCATCATTCTACATTTCTCCCGTTCAGAGCATCAAATGAAGACTTCATTGGGTTTCAGAGTGGCTTTCTGATTTTGGTAGTCCTTTGAAGGAGGGAGTCTGAAAGTTGTTATATACTGTTTACAAATGTCTGCCCATGTCCTGCCTGACATACCATGACTGTTTACGAAAAGTATCTTTAATAAGGCTGGATACAGTTTGGCATAGAAACAAGAGATGCAGTGACCTACAAAATAATACAGAGCGAGAAGACGATTCAGTCCATTGATTACTCAACTCAACAAAATTAATTGAGCACTTTCCGTGTGGCAGGCAGGGTAACAGCAGCTGGAGAAACAAAGGTGAATAAAATACACTTTAGGTGGCCACAGTTAATTGTTGTCTAGTAGGAAAAGCTAACATAAAAACAGATAATAAATCATAGTGCAATTATCACAGTTAAAAAAGGATATTGCAGGTGCAATGGTAACAGAAAAAGGGGTCTCCTTGGAGGAGGAGACACAACATTTCATGGAATGCAAGAAGTAGGAGCTGGAATGGGAGTTTCACAACAAAACAAAAGAAGAAAGGAATTATAAGCTCAGAAAATAACTCTTCCAAGGGTAAACATTAACACATTTGAGCAACTGTTAGAAGGTGCTACTATCAGATCATAGGGTGCCAGAAGGTAGCCAGTAGAAGTGAGGCTGGGGAGGCAGACCCAGCCACAGAAGGAAAGAATCTTTGATGCCATCCAAAGGGCTTTACACTTAATTCCAAAGACAATGACGATACAGATATTGTGGAAGGCTTTGTCCAGGGAGTGACTTACAAGCTAACTCTAGTGATTACAAGGAAATTAATTGAAAGGGAAAAGAACTTGGAGATCTACAAAACCATGAGGGCTGTGAACTTTGATATCACACTTGACCACTAGCATATTATGTGACCCAGGACATTCTGATATGAAGAAAGGCAACATGTAATATTTTTATCTTGCAAAGAAAGCTGATAATGCAGAGAATTAACAAATTGTGTATAAACAGGAGACTCAAAGTTAGGAAGCTGGGAAGTGTCCGTCACATGAGTCCTGCAGTTCCATATGCCTGATTCACCCTTGGGCTTAGCAACAGTATTAGACTCTTTAACATATCAAGAGCCATCATGGTCACTGCCTGATTCTGCTGGGTAGCAAGCTGATTTGCTGCAGAATAAGTTCACCACACAGACTCTAGATTTGGGGAGTGAAGTCCCACAGCTAGGTTTCCCATTTGAGGAGTGTTCCTCTACTCCATTCTGTTGTAACTGTTTTTCTAAAAGCTAATCATTTCTGATTTTCCAAGTCTATTAAATCATTTGTATTTGTCTCTTATTTTTTCTCTAAATTTTGCCCCTTCAAAGCCAATACTTCTATAGCACTAACTTACTTAATAGCAAATACTTCTATAGCACTTTCTAGGTATCAGGCACTATTCTAAATGCGCAACATGTATTAAATGATTAAATTCTCATGTCAACCCTATGAGTACTATTATTATCCTCATTTTTCGGAGGAGGAAACAGCAAGTTTCCCAAGATCCTAAATAGGAGCAGAGCCCCTAATCAAAACCAAGCCATCTGGCTCTGAAGCTGATTATTTTTAATCACCATAATATGCTACCTCTCACAAATCTCAGTTTATAAAGGTACTCAGAAAGAACATGGACCAGTGCATCACATTTTGCCTTACAGAAAACTTTCCTTGGATGTTCCTTTTTCATGCATTGCAAAATCCTGTAAGTTTTGTCCCTACACCTAGTTATTACCCTTTTATAGACATGGTTTGCATTGGTCCAACAAACTTGAAAAACACATGTTTGGAAGTGCAGTTCTGCCAGACTGAAAGTTTACCCTCTCGGCTGACTTTTTTTTACAGTTTAACTCTCTCCCTTTTACAAATAAAGTCCTTCTGTAAGAGTTTCTTTGGGAGATGAAACTTAACTAAGAATTTGCAACTCATTAAAGTTTCTTCTCTTTAATACTCAAGACTGAAATGAAACTTCTTCTGCACAGTCAGCAGTAAGAGCAGATCTAATGCAAGTCCTTTATTGATTTTAAAAAAGTTGATTAATCTTTTTACTTTTTATCTTGTCTTTAGGGCATAAGTCACCAATCCTTTTGTGAGAGGAAACTACTTCTTATATTCCGCGAAGCTTTTAAAGAGGATATACTAGTAGCAGAAAGTTATTTTTTACAAAATCAATCTGCCATATAAGGATTTAGGATCTACTTACGGGTTGAAAGACCCCTGACCCTGCCCAATTGTAGATGTTTCCTATGTCATTTTTGGAGTCTGAGCTTTATTTCCAGAAATGATTAATTATTTTTAAAAAATTTAGCTAGCACATAACTGTTCAAGGTTTTGAAACATTCTTCTATATGTGAGCAAATCTTAGAACTTTCTGGACCTCTGATTCTGAGTAAAATATATACTTAAATACTTTCTACTTTTTTCAAGACTTTTTCAAAAAAATGAATATGAATGACACAAGGGTCAAAACTTTCAGCAGATGAATTTTATGAAAATTATCGCTAATGCTTCGAAGTGAGAGAACCAGGAAGGAGAGTGGAGAAGAATCTGTGTTTTTCCTCAAATGTTAATGGAGTGGTTTATTCATTGGCACAGACCTTTTAAGCCAGCCCACTAAAAGGCAATGGGATGTTTTCAAGTCCCCTGGGGTGGGCGAAGCAGATACTTGTTCTGCCTTATCTTGCACTGAACACTGACTATGTGTTGAAAATAGAGCTGATATGCAACCCGTTCACCTCTGCAACGACTCACCTGCTGCTAGTTTAACATAATGTTAAACTAAAGAAGATTAGCATACAAGTCAGGACGTGCCTCGAGAAACAGGAACCTAACATCCACCTTTATACTCTGAGCTCCGTCCACAGTGAGCAGGCCGTGCTAAATATTGGGAGAAAATGAGAATAAGTTACCATGCAAAACAAACTGTAGGTTTGAATCCTAGCATGGCAATCTACGAGTTGTGTAATCTTGCCAAAGTACCTCATGTCTTGGTACACACATCTAGAAAACGGAAATTATCCCAACCCTTAAGATTAGAAGAAAATCGAGATGGGGGGGGGGCAAGGAAGCGCGTGAAAACAGGTGACCCAGTAGGCTCCCAGTAACCCAGTTTTCACTTTCTCTGTGCACGTCTATGGCTGTTGGTGGCCTCATCTCCCGCCATCTCCAGCAGCTTGTTCACACAATGAAGGTACTTCAGAATGGTCACCTTTCTTTATGTGGGTACCGGTCATCCACTACCTTTCTACTTCTCGGTGCTTTGGCCTTTTCCATCCTGCCTAGCAGCCGCAGCTTACACTGGTGGGAGTAACTTCCAGCTGTCTGTAGAGTTGTGGAGTTGGGGGCACACGCCACGGAGTGCTGCACGCCTGCCTTCCCCAGCCTCGTCGGGCTGTGGCACCCTCCTGGCCTTTCTCCTTAAAGTCTGGGCAACCGGACAGCAAGAGAGGAGCGCCACAAGGTCTCTTTTGTGGCCCGTACTAGCCACTCCATGGCCAGGGTGGGAGCGGGAGGGGGCGGCGCCCGACACCACGAGTCAGGGAGAGAGCCCCGGGCTCGCTCGGCCATCCCCGGGCTCCGGGAAGGGCCCTGGGCAGGGCAGGAGCCGGGGAGCGCAGTGGCGCCCGGCGAGGCTGCAGGGCCCCGAGCGGTCGGACGGGGGAGCGAGAGCTAAAGCGTGCGGAGCGCGCCGAGCCGCGGGCGCCGGCGGCCGGAGCCGGGGCTGGGAAGCCGACGCGGCGCGGAGCCCGCCCGGCTGCCGGGCCGGAGCGGCGGGAGGCGGAGGCCGCGCGGGGGGCGGAGCGGGCGGCGCCGGGGAGGCGGAGGCGGAGGCGGCGTCTCCCGGAGCTGCGCAGGCGTTGCTCGCACCTTGTTGATTAGTCAGTGCTGGGAGCGCTGCTATGGCGTTTCTCAGACCCGCGGCTCCTCCTCACACGCTCGAGGCGGAGGAAAGGAGGGGTGAGAGGAGGAGGAGGCGAGCGGGCGGCCGCCGCAGCTGCAGACCCGGGGCCAGAGGAGGAGGCGGAGCGGGAGCCGCCGCAGCCACCCGGGCCGCCGCCGCCGCCCGCAGCCGCGGGGCTGCTCCGAGTCCTCTCCCGGCTTGAGGGCACGCGGGGCGCCCCAGCCATGCCCCGCAGCGGCAGCTGAGCCGGGCGCCGGCCCCCTCCCTCCGGGCCGCCTCGGCCGCCGCGCCCCCCGGCCGGAGCTGCCCGGCGCCTCCCGCGCGCCCCAGACCGCGAGCGCGAACCAGCGGCGGCCGCCGAGGCGCGGGTGGTGCCGGCGGCGGCGGCGGCGGCGGCGGCGGGGGAGATGGACCCGGCGCCCTCGCTGGGCTGCAGCCTCAAGGATGTGAAGTGGAGCTCGGTGGCCGTGCCGCTCGACCTGCTGGTCAGCACTTACCGGCTGCCCCAGATCGCGCGGCTGGACAACGGTGAGTCCCGGCCGGGCGCAGGGCAGACGGGCGCGGACCGCCGTCTTGGCGCGCGTGTGCGCGCGTGTGCTCGGGAGGGTGGGACCCGGTGGGGAGTGGGCTGCCCGCTCCTGAGCGCCGGAGTTGGCTCGAGCGGCTGCCGCAGCCCCGGCGCGTTGCTCTCCGCTCCGCTAGCAGCAGCCAGAGAGGTGGAAATCAGAGCCCTTGCAGTATAATTTAAAAGGACGCCTTAAAAAAAAATCAACATAGGGGAAACCTCTACAGATAGTAATCTTGGACGCGAGCGGTCCCTCCCCACCCGCCCGCAAGAATTACTCAACCTGAGAAACCCTGAAGAGTTATCTTAGGCAACTTTCTATGAAAATAATTGTGCTCTGGGTGGCATCTTATTTAGGGTGCCTTCCTCCCTACCCCCCGTTTCCCCTCTCTCCCCATCCCCCCGCAGCAGATTTAAGAGGAAAAGCTCCTGGGTGACCAATGAAAGGGATCACATTTCTCGGAGACCTTTTATTACAGCTTGTCTGTTTTGTTTAACCCAACTGAAAGTAATTTAGGGCTGTGTGTAGAAAATGTTTTTAGCAGAAGTGATGGTATGCTTAAGGTTAATTATTAGCTTAGCACATTTCCAGCCTGGAAAAAAAATTTAAGTCGCCAAAACATATATTGATTTGAAACCTGAGCTCACAACTAAGAAGCGTGTGTTTCCTAAATTTGACCACCAGAAAGCAACCAAACATCCTCAACTGTTCTGCAGTGTGACATCTGCCAACAAATAGATGCTCATACTATCAAGCAAGTAGACACCTTTCAGTTTGAGAGTTGTGACATGTTAAGGTGGCAGTTTAGGTGGGTTTGGTCTTCTCCTGTTTTCACCATAACTTCAGAGAGCTTTGGCTTCATTTCAGACTATTTGCAGAAAGAAGCCCTGCTGTGGGGCGGTTGGAAGCACCCTGGCCCAGGCTGGCAGGCAGGCATACAGAGCTGTGACTGCACAGGCCGAGTCAGAAGAGCACTAAGCAGAAAGATGTCATTTAGAGTCACAAGCACTTGGGTTACTCCTTGTTTTCTGGGGTGAAAGGGTGTGTAACATGAGACGTATAAATGTCCAAAGGATTTTTTATTCTGTTTCTTATCTGTGGGGTTAGATTAGACATTTGAGGCACTGATGTGAAAAATAAACGCAAGACAATTCAAGAAAGCTGGAAAACAATCTTGGCTCGCTTGCTGTCCTTGTTTGGTTGGTGGTGGTAGTGGTGGGCATTGGAAATAAACCAGGAGTTTTTAAACTAGTAATGAAATGCAGATGACAATAGTTGTTGATTACAAGGGAGGGTGGACAGGTGGTGTATTGAGGCATTACTGCTTGGAGTAGGGGGTGGGAAGATGTTTTGTGCTCTACATATGCACCCACAGACCTGAATTTGTGTGTGTGTTTGTATTCACTGTCTTTCATTTCCTGCTCCCAAATTGTGTATATTGGAAGGCTGAGAGTCCTTCCCTTTTCTGACCTTCTCTCATCTCTGGACATGCTGCCAAAACTCGTTAGCTAGGCAGAGAGCATGGGTGTATGTGCTGTAAAAGTCACTCAAATGCTTCATTAAACTGAAAGTTTAAAGAGGCTGAATATCAGTTTCAGACATAACTTTTAGTTTTATTACCCACTTTTCTATCCCTGCCATTCATAAAAAGGATCTGAATCAGCAGTGTACTCATCCCACACTTCTTTCTAAAACGAAGACGTGGGTAGCAAGTCTTAACACTGTGTCCTTTCAAGCCGTGGAGTGGATTTTGATCACTACATATAATTCCAATTGTTTATTGTAAATTTCTCTTATTTTCTTATTGCCACTGGAGAATCACAGTGGCACACACAAATTTGGATTCATAGCCCAATACCGCTTTACACCTTGCTGCTTTCGTTTAACAAACCCATCTTATTTAAATATTTTTTGTTAACTTGGTTTTTAATAGCTACATAATATTCCATGGGCTGGCTCTACCATATAATTTCATCCTCTATTGTGGACATTACTAGGCTGCTTTATTTTTTGCTGTTATTAAGTTGTGATGTAATGAATACTCTTGTACATAAATCTGTTTTGGTTAGAATATATCCCTACCTTGCTGAACAAGCATGTCAATCCTTTTTTACTCCTTGATACACATTGTCAAATTGCTTTAGAAACTAAAGGTTATACTCATTTACACTAACATGAGCATTGTGGGAGTTCCACTCTCTGCCCACACCCTTAAAATATTAAGTATTTTTTAAAATCTTTGCTAATTTGATGGGGGGGAAATGTTAGCAGTTTAATGAGGGTAGACTCGAAAAGAGTCAATCATAGCTTCTGTGCTTATTTTTAAACATGTTTCTCATCAGGGTTTTGAATAGGTTAAAGACATGCTGACATATTTATAAATGCCATAGGTGAAATCTCAAGTTTCATGCAGTCCTCATCCTGTGTGTGTCTTTTTGCCAGGTTTAGTACTATAGGTACATTTTATACACACACATGCCCACCCTATACTTAGACATGAAAGGTAGTCATTTTCCAAATCATTTGTTTTAAAAGAGACTAGAAAGAAATTGAAAAACATGCCACTAGTTGATATTATGCCAAGAGGAAACTACTGTCTAATTTCAAGCAATCATTAAAAAACATTAAAAATCTAATTTCATAACTGTTGGTTATTGAATGCCTGCTGTGTGCTGGTACATTTCTAGGTGCTTGATATGTATTGTTTCCAATCCTCGGCAACCCCATTTTAAGGACTTTGGGAACCTGAGATTCAGAGAAATTGAGTGACTTGCCTGAAGACTGATACCTAGTAAAATGGTGGGGTGGGATTTCCAGCTGACTTTCTGACTCAGAAGACTGACCTCTTATCTGAAACTCTGCCACTTCCTCATACTAAAGGGGAGTAGGTTTGATGTAGTTTTGACATCTACTCTAAATAGCCTCACTGTCTCTGAGAGCTGGAGGACCGGAACGACAATATTTTTAAAACAGTGTAGACACCAGATAAAGTGTTGGCCTCATCCATTAGATATAGATGGCTTTCTCCTTCCCAAAGGAGTGGCTAAAAAGAGGCGAGGGGAAGCTGGGAAGAAGAGAGGTTACAGAATTGGAGAAAAAAGAAAAAACTTGAAGTTTGGGGGCTCGGGTATGTAGATATGTCTGTTGAGATGATGCCTCAGTACACGGACTCAAAATATTAACTACACAGCTTGTAAAGAACTCTCCAATTCTCTGTATTATACATGTCACTCCTGAAATGCCAATTAGATAGGTGCATTCAGTATTACACCCCCAGTGGTGAAATTTGTCTTTCTATGATAAGATAAATACAAAATTAGTGAGCCTTTATGAGTATTGCCCTATGAGCCTTTCTGGGGAACCCAAAGAAAAGTACTTTAGCAATTCTCCTTGGGAGATTTGATAAGATATATCTCATCAGTAAAGGTCTAACCCCAGTTGGCAATGCAATTAAGATCAGATATTTAAACTGATTGATCATCAATCTTGTAAATTGTTAGCTGCAGAACCAGGTTCAACTAATGTGCTTAGGACCACGAAGAGGACAGAGAGAATACTAATCCCTATTCCACCTCCTCACTCAAAACTGGGTCTGTGGGAAGTTGTTCCCTTTTTCTCTCCTCATTATTTCATGCTGGAAAGACTCTGAAGGCTTGTTCTAAGGCAGTGTTCTTCCGACTTTTTTGCTCCTGTAGTTCCTAAAAGATTCTGTGAAACTCTGTACCCTAAGCACATTTTTCAGTTATTTGCTAAAACTTTTCGTCCTAAGTTTAAATAGTTGCAAAGGGTGTAATTTTTCAGCATATTGTAAATATTGATATTTTAAATTATTATATCATTTAAAAAACTCTTGTAAAATCTATATTTGATTCCCAATATCATTTATTTTAAAAAGTGCATGAATAAGTTCTTTAAAAGTTAAAAATTTTATGTCTTTATCTCTTTACATTTTTATTTCCATTTCCCTTCCCCTGATGGAATTCTACCCCAATATTATATATTTTTATCCTTGAAGGTGTTTTTTGATCACTCTGTTATACTTTATATAACCCCACAATATGTATATAAATTAAAATTCAGTGTTTTCTGCATGTTTTGACCTTAGGCCTTTCATATTTAAAGATTTCACATTGTTTTTTAAAACAAAGAATTGGAAATTACCTGATTAACCAAAGGTGTTGTTACCCTAATACTGATGACTATCACCCCTCAACAAGTGTCAACATTTTTATTTGTTCTTTGTTCTCCCTCCCCCACTTTGTACCCTGGGGCAGTGCATTTTAGAAAGATGTGGGAAAGGTAATGCAAATACATTGCTTTTGTAAAGTGTGTGAGGAGCCATTGTGAAGGGGAGATGGTGAAAGACTGCTTTCATCTATCACCGTGGGGGTCAACACAGGATGGATACCAATCACAGTCACCGACCCAGGTGGGTCAATTTTTAGACTAGTACATTTGGAAGTTCAGGGTCTGGAAACTGCCTTGCAGCTGTGATAATGAACCCCTTGGGAAGTGTTGGCTTTGCTTCAAACATATACTCCAGTTCATAGAATGCTGATCTAGTGCATAAAAAGATGAGTTAATGGCCCTGTTTGCTGAAAGGAAAAGGAAGACCAAGGTTGCATGGTCTTGGTCTCTCTCGGAGAGAAAAAGAAGGTGCTAGGAGAATGGAGACAGCTAAGTAGGTAGAACCGGAACAGACTCTCCTTCCTGGTTGTTGGAAGGAATCAGATCTGATTCTAAGCTGATGTAAGTTCTCAATTCTATTCTGTGATTGGTGTTATTTTATATATATTGTCTTCCTTTCTCTTTTTCTTTCTTTCAGTAAAGTAACTTAATGTCAGTTTTTATTTTCCCTAGCATTCTGTATTGTAAGAGTGTACACATGCCCAGGGTTGGAGAAATAGTAGTTTAAAGGATGCTAGATTTGGAGCCAAGAAACCTGCATTTTGTTAACAGATACTCCATTTCATACCACATGATCTTG
>CAUYPO010025059.1:0-25682 GCA_963574435.1 Cheirogaleus major | reverse complement strand
GGTTTTTCCTGCATCCACACATCACCTTGCTATAGTCAGTCTCTGACCACTGCCTCTTTCTGCCCATTCACTAGCAAGGGAGGTGGGTACCTGCATGGAAAATGCTTTGGGGCTAGGTTTAGGATTTTAGACAGTCAAAGTACATATTTTGATGACCTTTTAAAAGGGTTTTTTACCTAATGGCAAAGTAGAACAAATATAAACCCCTTTACTCCCTACTCTACGTCAGAACCAGACTGTGAGAGCTGGGGCAGTGGCGTGTGCCCGTCATCAGCTGCTTGGGAAGGGAGGCTGAGGCAGGAGGATCCTTTGAGCCCAGGAGTTTGAGACCAGGCTGGGCAACATAACAACATAATGAGACCCCATCTCTTTAAAAAAAAAACCAGATTAATATAAGCAGATAAAAGCTGTTGGAGCTCAGGCTAGGAAGAATCAAAACATAGTTGAGGAAATGTATAAAAGAGTATAAGTCCGTTTCTACTTGGATCCTAAGCTTTGTAATATCAGATTGGCCCATTTCAAAGGAAGGGTGTGTGCTTTGTGTATGCACACACACTTGCCCATGTACATGTGTGTGTTGGGGAGTTTTATCACTGGCAAAAATACATTTGCACATTAGCTACTTTCCAGAAATAATTACTTTGATTTCCCTGTTCAACCCCAGGGAAAAGCCCAGGTTATTAGATTTAGTTCCAAAGAAGGCATATGTCACCGATAAAAAAAAAAAAGCCTTCAACTGGTCATTCAGGTTTTTTTTTTTTTTTTTTTCTTTTATAGAATAAAAATGGTTTGGATAGATTTATTGAAGAAGACTTCTTTGAATTTCTTTGGGGCCCATTTTGCATTGGGAAGTCAGTCAAGGGGCATTTTTTCCTCTAACTGCCTTCCAGAGAGTATAATCCAGGGTGTCATCCACGGCGGAGGATGGGTTGTTTCCGCAGCATCTGAACAAAGGGGCATTTGCAGAATGAACTTTAAGGGGGAAGAACAGATGCTTCCCCCTCCCTGGTTGTACACATCTCTTGCTTTGGTGTGAGTCACACGGGAACAGGGGGCTTCCCAAGCTGCATGAGTATGATCCTTCTGTGAGGGCCCAGAATGGCTGCTAGATGGGAGTGGCCTTGAGGAACACCACGCTGTCCCTGTTCCTTCCAGCACAGAACCTGCCCGACTCCATTTCTACTGCAGCTCCAAATGGTGGCCCTTCAGCCTCTGCTTGGGTACTCGAAACTTTCCTTTTTATGGTCTTTGAAAACCAATTGTAAAAATATACAGGGTGTCCCCAAAGTGGCCATACATAGGGAAAATGGAGACTACAAAGGAAAAATTTTGTAATGACTATTTTGTAAATAAAGGTACATTTAGCTACAATTTCCCATTTTCCCTGTGTATGGTGACTTTTTGGACACCCTGTATATTCTAAATAACACTTAATGATTTTAAAATGAATACATATTCATGATTTAAAAGCTGAACAGTCAATCTCAAAGTATAAAAATAAAAAAAATCACCCCTCATTCCACAACCCAGAGAAAATGACTAACTTTTAGAGATTTTTTTTTCTGTCTCTTTTAAGCACGTACACAGGTTAACACATGTTTTTATAAAAACTGAGTTAATATGATGTGCTCTGTTGTGCATCCTGCTTTCTCTCCCACTAACTTTTTAGAGTGAGCATATCTTTGTCATTGAAAAATCTTGATAGACTTCCTCATTACTAACCATTCCCCTTTCATTAAATACTTAAATGTGTGGTTCTCCCCATTATAACACAGCAGTGAAGAGCTTTGTGCCTTCCTGCATCTATCTATTATTTCCTTAGGAAGAAAATTCCTTGAAATGGAATTTCTGCTCAGAGGTGTGATACATACTACTAAGTTGTCCTGTGAGAAGATTATGACAATTTATATATATTCCAACTAGCACTGGGTATTTTCATTTCAAAAAGTTGACAATGTAAGAGGCAAAACAGTATCCTTTACAACTTTCTTCACTTTTCAAATGGTTTTGAAACTAGACATCTCTCTCCAAGTTCATTGTCTAATCAGGATTTTCTGGAATGTTCGTCCACCCAGAGTTCACCTAACTGTACCCTCATTTCTCTATAAGAATAAGAAACTCCTAACAAATGCTGTGATAAATTCAAAATATGTCATCCAAGGCAATGTTCTAGTTTCCTTGGCTAGGGAAGCCATCTAAAAAGAAGATGAAGTTAGGGCAGTTTGATTTATTCCTGGTGAACCTAGGACAAAATCTTTTAAATTTTGGAATATTTATAATAAATCTTTTGAATAAGCCATCAAAGAATTTGAAGTAAGCCTTTTATCAGTCTTTAGTTTCTAAGGTCTGCTTATAAATATCAAGGCCTATTTCCAGGCTTTTAGACTAGTTTCCTGTTTGCCCTGATTCTTAAGAGTGCAGACAGTTTTGCCGTCATAACATTGAATGATCTTTGAGTATGTGGGATAATGGGGTTTAGGGTATGGATGCTGTTAGAGTGACCAGGTGTTTCTATTTGAGTCCCTCTTGTTGGACTTCTTTGTCCTCATAATGAATTTTCTTTTCTGTACCTTGTGCAGTTGAGAGAAACTAAGATGTGGTACTCTTCCGTCTTTTGTCTCGTGTTAACATTGACCATTTTTCTTGGGTCGTAGCCAATCTGAGAATTTTCCTCTGAGTGGGACTTGAAAAGATTTTTTTTTTTTTTTTTTGCCTAAATATCAAAAGGATGTTTTTCAAGGCTCAGCCCATTTCAGACCTATGTCTAATATAAATGTTTGCGCTATTCTTTTGATTGTGTCTTTGGCTAACTAATTGACTATTTCCTATGTTCCCCATACATCTCACCTTGTCAGACAGCTTCTCATGCTGTCACAGTGATGTTTTTGTGGGCATCCTTTCCATCTATCGTGCTGTTTTCCCAGGCAGCAGTCATGGTTTCAGCCAGGACCAGAATGACTCCCAAGGTCAAGACAGGTCACTCCTGTAGCCTTGCTCAGGACGCTGGAAGAACAGGAAGTGGAGAGCCCTGTGGGTCTCCTTGCCACATACTCTTCTGGAAACGATAAAGCCCTTACACCTTGAAAACTTCCTGCCATAGCTGTTCTTCCCCTTCGTTCCCCAACCCCAAGCTGTAGTATAGCAGGATTTGGGAATCTGGAACCTTTTTTTTTTCCTGCAAGTATCCTTTGCACATGTTAAGGAGGTGTTATATTTCCTTTTGGAGTTTTGTTTTTTTAATCTTTTTAAAGTTTTCTACAAATTTTCTAAGGTTCTTGCTTCTCTCTGTTTTCCTTCCTTCCTTCCTCTGTCTCTATATATGTATGTGTAGACACACACACACTCAAGCACACATATAAAAATGCATCTATATGTAAACACATGTATAAGCACACATGTATACCTGTACATATATGTGTGCATGTATATAAATAAGCATGCACAGTATATAGATTTGTAGAGGAGTCAGGAGAAGTGAGAGTAGGGAGATAGAATAGAGTTAATGATGTTACAATTACCAAGAAGATGAGATTTGATTCTAGTTATTGCTAATAACTAGAATTAGCATGTCTGAAAAATAGTCTGTGATGATGGGAAAGGAAATGAGGAACACAGGAGATGTCATTACCAGAATTAATTGATAACACTCTAGAAAACTAATTGTTTGCCCCCTTTTTGTTTTGAGGTAAGGTATTTTCATAGGGACTTTGTTCAGTGGTCATGGCTTAGACTGGATGATGGGAGACATCATCTGTTTTTCCATTTAGAACAACATATACGGAACCTTGATGTTGTTTAGAGGTATTTTAAGTTCTTATTATTAGGTTTTCCTAGTGAACATTTTTTGGGGGTTGGTAAAAGGCAAGGCTTGGAGGATGTGCATTTACCGAGTTCTTCTTGAAGTATAATGGCCCAATTTGGACAAAAGCAGACATGGAACTTTAGAAATGATGATGCTTTGCAGGTGGTTTCCTAAGGGACCTGCCCCCTGCCCCCCACTGCATTGCTGGGCTGTTTTCCCTGCTGAGGGTAAAGAAGCTTCACCTATGATTTTAGAAGTAGCTACTTTGGATGGAGAAACTTTATTAATGACCTAAAGGCTCATGTCAGGAAGTTGATTTCTCTAGCATAATTGTGGATTTTAATTCAGGCTTTTGACATGGATAACTACTTTACTTAAAATATTTTACTAATCTTGGGTGGTTTTATAAAACTCAGTTGTCCTGCTAAATGTGTCCTGAAAGTGTCCTTTCTCTTTTCTTTCATTAAAAAGGGGGGAAAACTCCTTTTGTCTGCACCATTGGCTTCAGAAAAAATAGTATTAAATGCAAAGAGTGAAAGTGACCATGATTTTTGACTTACTGCATACAGAGAAAACCATTGCTGTGAAGCAGCTATGAAAGGTTCAGTGCCCAGAACTGTGGGTGGCACTGGAGTCACACCTGGGGCTCACCTGAGGCCTTGGCCCAAACCAATTCTCCAGCCTTATTCTCTGTTCCCCCTGCAGGAATCTCTTCCAGTAGCCTGATGAACAAATCTGCTGTGTGGTACGAATACCTGTAGCATTCCTGCCTCCTTGTCCTCAAACTATTCTCCTTGTTGCCTCCCATTCCACTTATCTTAACCCTACTGCCCAGAAAGATCTGGAAAGCTTTTCTGATCCACCATCCACCACAGGTGTAGGAGATTGACTAAGGAGAGAGGCTCTCTCAGTTCAGCCAGATGGCAGGGGCAAGCTTCTGCAGCACTTGCTCTTGGGAGTGTTGGGCAGGGCAAGGCAAGATTTTTTTTTCAATGAGTTTTTCCCCAAATGCCAACTTGGAAGTCAAAGTTCCTGTGAGTGGTTCCAAACTGTAGTATACTTGTCCCTTTAGCCCAGAAGGTAGTCTCAACAGCAGAACATCCACTCCCTCAGGCGCCATCTTCATACAACGCTTACAATGTCACAACACAGGAAACCAATGCCCTTACAGGACTGCCCAGCAATTGATTGTGTGGTTGAATTTCTGCAAAATGGAGACTTCTTTAATCTGGAAGTGACTGTGACATCCACCTGCCAAAGAACACAGTGATCTGATTGTAAATGATCATAACTTGCAAGGAGGCTGGGCACATACCACTTAATGCAGCACTGCTCAGACCCCAGGGGCCTCAGAACCAGCTGAGGGCTTGTGAAAGCCCACACCGCAGCCCCACCCAGAGTCTCTGATCAGGAAGGGTGGGGTGAAGCCGAGAATTTGCATGTCTAGGAAGCTCCCTGGTAATGCTGATGCTGCAGGTTTGGGGACCACACTTTGAGTAGCACTGATTTAACTTATTTGCAGTCAGTGGTTCTTACACTTGGCTGCACATTGGAATCACCTGGGAAGCTTTTAAAACTCTTAATGCCTGTAGGCCACTTCCCAGACCAATTATACTTCGGTGAGACTCAACTGTCAAGCTAGGCAGATGAGTCCAGTGTGAGACTGGCTTTGATAACCCTTGTTCTAAGAAAGGGCAGCTCACATTTTAATGCACTTACAAATCACTCTGGGCTGTTCAAATGTAGGTAGGTTCTGGTTCAGGAAGTCTGGGGAAAGACCTGACCCTCCAACGAGATCTGGAGTGATATAGTATCTCTGCTGCTGGTCTAAGAACCACACTTTCGGTTGCAGGGCTCTAAAATCTTGGGGTAGAGCAGGGTGTCTCAACCTCAGCTCTGTGGACACTTTGAGCCAGACAGTTCTTTGCTGTGCATTGTAGAATGTATAGTTAGTAGCATCCCTGGCCCCTACTAAATGTTACTAACACCCTACCCACCCAGTTGTGACAACCAAAAATGTCTACAGACAGTCCACATGTCCCCTAGGCATGGGGGTGGGGGGTAAAGATCTCTCTGAGTGAGAACCACTGGGGTAAGGTTACTTACTGCCTCTGCATTTCAGGACCCTTCCCCACTTCTTCACATTTCTCTGTTTAATGGAACCTTTATCCTTTTGATCAGGAGAAAAACCGTTTATCCACCTCTAGACTGGTCCTGGATTCCTGGAAGAGGCCTCACTACGATTAGAGTAATTCTTACCAAGATGAATTACCCATCAGCTCCTCTGCCTAAGGCTGAGAGAGATGGCAGGATGGTGGCAGTAGGTGCTGGAGAAGCTGGAGGGTGGTGTGTAGGGGAGACAATGCTTTTCTAGGTTTTCTCAACAATGGATTTTGAAAGACCTCAGTGATAGCTTTTTTCTAAATGAAATTTTGCTTGTCCCCATTTCTAATCATCTCTGGGTTAATAAGACAACAAAACAACTGAGCACCACATCTCCGTTCTCTCCTGTTACATGAAGTTTTTGGCATGTGACCTTTTAGCAAGCCCATGAATAATTCCCTTAATTGACTGCCTGGTGATGTTTTCATTGCTCATTGTAGTTGCGGTTCAGTAACAGCATACGCGCCCTCTGGCCCCCACCTGCAGACCCACCCACCGGCTATTAGATCAGGGAAGGTTGCACAAATCCTTCACGGTTTTGAACTGGAAGTGTTTGTTACACAAAGCATGTCAATGGTTAATAAAATTACTGTGTACACATGCATCAGTTTTATACACAAATTCTCTAATTTGGGTGAACCACCTCTGGCATTAATGGGGCAGATTGGATGTGGGATTGTGATTACCCAGGACCTCATTACACAAGCTCTGTCCAGCGCGGTGCGGCTCTTTCCCATCTGTCGAAAGCCAGTGGGCTGGTAATTAGGGAGGGGATGGGCATTGCAAAGGCTGCTCAAAGCCACAGGGCAGTTTTCTTTTAACATGCATAGGATGCAACCTGCCCATCCCCTTGTTTGAAAAAAGGGAATGTCAGGTTACTTTAATTCAAAATCCTTGGGCCGGCAAACTAGAGCAAAATAGGGTACTTGCAGCAGTGGGGCAAATTGGGATGAGCCTTAGATAAGCCAGTAGAATAATTATGATGGGAATAGTAACTTTCCTCTCTATTGTGCCCATAATCACGTGTTCTGTGTGGCTGGCAACCCGTCCTTGCAAGGCTGTTTCTGATCTGGGCAAAATAAAGGCCACTGTTGGTAAAGTCACTTGTGGATTTGTGGCCCCTAACACAGGCACAGTGGGTTATTTACAAACATGCCCTCATAATTTCTGGTTGTGGGACTTTTGGGGAGCAAATTATCCAATCCTTGAGCCCACAAGACCTTGAGGTACTGGCACTTCCGATGCTGTGAGTTCCTAAATAGTTTCGTTTCTGTGACAAACCTGCTTAGTTTTAGGAGCTTTGTGGGTGCTAGCTTCTCCCAAATGAGAGGAAGCAGGTTAAAATGCTTTATTTCTCTTTGATCAACTGAGGCAGTGTGTTCTGTTTTGTTTTCTCTTAAGGGAAATTGGATGGTGGTCTTTGTGTCTCAGAGCCAGCCTCTCCCTTCTGTGGAAAACAAGCCCCTGGAAGCCGGCCTGGCAGTAACTGTGCCCAGACCAACCAGGGCTTGGGAACCTGTGGCCTCAAGGCCACCTGTGACCCTCTAGATACCCAACTGTGGCCCCTTGACTGAATCCAAATGTCACAGAACAACTCCCTTTATTATTAAAAGGGATTTGTTCTGTAAAATTTGGATTTAGTCAAAGGGCTGCATTTGAGGTTCCAGAAGGCCACTTATGGCCCCAAGGCCAAGATACCCCACCCAACCTGGGTGCTCAAGAATCATTCATGTTACATATAAAGACTCCAGAGTCTGAGCCCAACCTCCTCTAGAAATTGTCCTCAGATCTGGGCTGGGGCCACAGAATGAACAGTGTAACAGGTGCCTCAGGGCATGCTCTGGAGAAACAAAAACACAGAATGAGAGGAGCAGGATGGTGGTGCCTGGAGCACAGGCCCCGCCCACGGGATACGGGTGGACGAGTCCACAGCCCAGCCTGGAAGCCTTACGCACTTTCTCATTCGCTTTGAATTTGGGTTTCCTCAACTGCTGAAATGTCTGTCTTATTGGACAGTTGTGAGGAGTAAACGGGCTGGTGTAGGTGAGGTGTCTGCCGCTTAGGAGGTATTCAGCAGGTGAAGCTGACACTTGCTGGTCAAAAGGAGCAGCTGTGTCCCTGACATGTCCCCAAGATTGGGATCATTGGTATGCTCTTCTTAAATGAAGTTTAAGTTCACTCTGTGTGCATGAAAGTTATGATGGCCTGTGAATTCATCACCGCCCCTTCCCCCATTAGTCATCAGTCCATGTGTGACCCAGTTTGGTTCTCTTGGCTTTGTGGATTGGCCCCACTTGATGGACTTGGGAACTTGATGGCCATTCCCTGGTACCCAACAAGAGAAAGCCACATCCTAAAATGACTTAGAGCAGGATTTCTCAACATTGGCCTGGTTGACATTTTGGACCAGATAATTCTTTGTTGCGGGGGGCTGTCCTTTGTGTTGTAGGCTGTTTATCAGCATCCCTGGTGTCCACCACTAGATGCCAGTAATTTCCCTCCCCAAATTATGACCACAGAAAATATCTCTAGCCATTATAAATGACCCCATGTTTCCTGGGGAGTAAAATCGTCCCAGGTTGAGAACCATTGACTTAGAGCCATGCCTCTGCCTTAGGAAAAAATTCCCAAGCCTCTTGCTTTGTAAGGAATACCTGGAGAACTTTGTAAAAACAAAACAAAGTTAACAAACAATACCCGCCTAGGCTTTATTATTATTATTATTTTTTGAGACAGAGTCTCACTCTGTTGTCCTGGCTAGAGTGCTGTGGTGTCAGCCACCTAGCTCACAGCAACCTCAAACTCCTGGGCTCAAGTGATCCTACTTACTCAGTCTCCCGTGTAACTGGGACTACAGGCATGTGCCACCATGCCCGGCTAATTTTTTCTATGTACTTTTAGTTGACCAATTAATTTCTTTCTATTTTTAGTAGAAATGGGGTCTCGCTTTTGCTCAAGCTGGTTTCGAACTCCTGACCTTGAGCGATCCACCTGCCTCGGCCTCCCAGAGTGCTAGGATTACAGATGTAACCCGCCTAGGCTTTAATGCAGACTATGGAGTCAGAAACGTCAAGGTGGAGCCCTGTAATCTGAATTCTTCATGAGCCCTATAGATGGTTCTGGTGAGCAGGCCGTTTGGGGGTGCAGAGGCTTACCCTGTCACGGTCCCTTTGTGAGTGTGTTACTGAAAGTTTGGCACTTGTCCCTGAGGTTGCATCAGAAGAATGAGGACAAGTTGTTTGAGGAGAAGGAAAGAAAAGTTTATTAGTTTCAAAGCAAATGAGGAGGGTGGTAGACTCTCATCTTAAAGGGCCATTGTCCTATCTATAAGCAGAAAAATAGAGCCTTTAAAGGGAGTTTTCAGCCTCAGGCTATTGCTGTTTGACCATAGCACCTCCAAGGAAGACAATCTGGTGACCTCTGCCTGGACAATTCCGTTTAGCCATCCCCTATGGTACAAAGAACAAAGGCTACTCCTCTGCCCCTCTGATTACTGGACTCTGGCAGGGATGCAAGTTTTAATTCTCAAAAAGAATGTGTGTGTGTGGGATGGGTAGGGGGGTTTGAAGAGACAACTCATAAAACATTATACCCTTTTCAGGCCAGTCCCTCTGTTACAATTGGGCGACCTTGCCTGTTCCAGTCTAATTCTAAAGATGAATTCAGTATCTGCCCGTGTTGAGTCACAGGGTTAGTAATTGGAAGTGAGCTTGTAGACGAGAAGCATTGTGGACTTTAAGGGTGAGTTATAGGTCCCGCCATAGGAAGATGGGGATGTGGTCCAAGAAAACGAGAGGAGTTTGTGTGTTTGGATCAGTTGCATTTTGTGCATCATCTAAATAGGACACTTTTGAAACAAAACTCTGTGCCAGGCACTGTGCTAATAAGCTCTGTATGTAAATTAACTCAACCGTCATGCTGCTACCCCCATTATACAGATGACAAAACCATGGCGCAGGGATGTCACATAGCTTTCCTGGCGTCTTGCATGGCTAATGAGTGCTTGTGTTGTGGTGGAGCCAGGCGCTGGCTCCATGTTGTTAACACTTCTTGTAGCAAGAGTGAAGGCTCAGTCAGAGCTTCCACTGTTACTGCATTTCGACGGACTTCACGGAAACTGTTGTGCATGAAATTTCCCTATTAGCAGTGTCCACATATTTAACTAACAACTTGACAAATCAGTCATTTTTAGGACATTGATTGGATTCTCCATTGGGTGAATGTGTGGCTCTATCAAGTATAGAATGACAGGTTGTCTTGTTATAAGGGTCTCTCCCTCCCTGGCTTCTCTAATGGGGTAAGATGTAGAGTTAGATAAATTATAACAAGGTTTTCTTCCTGCATATTCCTTTGTCTTTTTTTGTGTGTGTGACAGAGTCTCACTCTGTTGCCTGTGCTAGAGGGCCATGTCGTCAGCCTAGCTCATAGCAACCTCAAACTCCTGGGTTTAAGTGATCCTCCTGCTTTAGCCTCCCGAGTAGCTGGGACTACAGGGGTGTATCACTACACCTGGCTAATTTTTTTCTATTTTTAGTTGTCTGGCTAATTTCTTCCTATTTTTAGTAGACACAAGGTCTCACACTTGCTGAGGCTGGTCTTGTACTCCTGACCTCAAACGATCCTCCCTCCCTGGCCTCCCAGAGTGTTAGGATTGCAGGCGTGAGCCACCGTGCCCGGTCCCTTTGTCTTTATATTGGCATGAGAGCTTGGTTTCCAGATGAATGTGCCCAGGGTGGGTCTGGCGATGTGAGCTGTCTCTGCCTCTCCTTTATGCTCCTGAATGCTGTCTGGCCCGTAATTGTCCACACTTGCCTCCCTCCCAATATTCTCCCAACTCAGCTTCCAGAGGATATTTTTGTGTTTAATGCTTGCTCACATCCCTGGCTGCTACTCCACACCCAAATGCAGCCTTTGTTCACTGTGCTTATTTGAGGCAGACACAAGGCTCAGCGCTGACTTCCCAAGGCCTTCTTTTATGGAGCTATAGAAGATTTTAAAAGCTGCCCCCAAAAGACGGGAAAGTCAATAGATTTCAGAAGCAAAATGTGCAATGATTTGAAGGGGGCAAGTCTTGCTTTCTTTGGTGCTCTACTCTGATTTATTTGGCTTGGTTTATTCATATCCTTTCCTTTAGGTCTATGAGTATTTTAAATGGTAATACAGAATTGTTGGCTACTTCAACAATTGTGCCAAGGACTGTTGCTTTTGGTTAGATATTTGTGTTTGGGAGAATGTCCTAATCTTGAGGGTCTTGGACAGATTTAATTTGTAAAAACAGGAGAATGTTGGTGCTGCTGCCCTGGGTCCACATTTGATTTGTTCACATGGGTGTCTGTGGTCAGACTATGTGTTTGTCTATCTTATCTCCAAAATGTCTTGCTCGTTCTCTCTTTTTTTTTGAGACAGTCCTGCCCTGTCATCTGGTGTCAGCCTAGCTCACAGCAACCTCAAACTCCTGGGCTCAAGTGATCCACCTGCCTCAGCCTCCCGAGTAGCTGGGACTACAGACATGCACCCCCATGCCCGGCTAATTTTTTCTATTTTTAGTAGAGACAGGGTCTTGCTTTTGCTCAGGCTGGTCTTGAACTCCTGAGCTCAATCAAGTCCTCCTGCCTTGGCCTCCCAGAATGCTAGGATACTAGGCATGATCCGCGTCGCCCAACCTTGCTCTTTCCTTGACAGTACACTATGATTGTCCCTGACTGAAGTTCCCCCTGGAATGCCCCTGGCCTGGGACCGGGGCCTGAGGCAAGGGAGGACCTGGCTGCAGGCCATTGATTGGCAGTGATTCCAGGAGTGATCCAGGAATCTGGGGTGAAGTAGGGGAAGAGTTAGACAGGAAAAATGGAAAAGCCAATTAAGGTACATGATCAGGGTCACTTTCGTAGGCTGAGGAGGCTTGATTTTACCTCTGCCTCTGAGGTACACCATGCCACCCTAGTGGGTGCTGAGTGGGACTGTGTCTGAGAGCTCGGGGAGCTGCCCACCAGGCCTTGGAAGGAAATCTGAGCTGGACAAGAGGATGTGATGTGGCATCAAAAGCACCTGCTATGCCTCCTTGTTCCCTGCAGTCATTTATGTGACCCTCAGTGGTTTAAGAAAACATCCTCCCTACCTGTCTTTACTCTGGGGTGTGCTTGTATTTATTCAGCACTACAGCAAGTTAACATTTAGGGTCCTTAATCTCCCCATTTCTAAAACAGGCAGGATGATAATGGCTATGTAAGCAATGCATTTCTCTCTCAAGATGGTGTGACTGGTGATGTATTTAGTTTATACTGCTGATTGAGGGACCACATCTCTCGTCTGTTTATGGGCAGATCTGTATTTTATGGGGAAGCCGTAGCATTTTGTGAATCTAATAACAGATTTCTATGTCACTGGCATATTTTCGAAATTCCAGAATTTTTAGGAACCAGCCCCTCCCGGTGAAAGGTTTAGGATTAATCATTAATGTGCTTTCCCCATCTTACAATATAATGAGGCTCCAGTGTATCGATATTTTTCAAATAATTTTAGATCATTCTGTTTAGAAACCCAGCTTCCTAACTCAGTGGATGAATAACATTTTCTTTTAAACATGCTCTTTCTGGATTATCTATTTTTTTCTCTCTTACTCTGGGAAATGTCAGCCCTTCAAAATAGTAGAGCGTGTAGGTCACAGAGAAGTTGCAGACATAAGTAAGATCCAGCCAAAAACGTGGTGCATATTTTTTTTTTTTTGCCATCTGACAATTCTGCGGTGATATATGAAAGGAAGCTTACAATTTGTGGATTGCTATGTGGGAAACATATTTCCCCCCCCTAAACTTGCCAGTAGGTAAATAATACCTACTGTTCAATTCTTACATTTTGGTTATGCAAATAAATCTGTGCCTTAAACCTGTTGATTTAAAATAAAAATCTTTAATGAGCCAAAATTCCCATTGCTACAGCTAGACGAGAATTTTATTAATATAGTGTCAGGACCTTGGTGATTAAGTCAGAGTTGCTAATTTTCAACATGAGGAATCTGAGGTCTAGAGATAATTTTCCTGTTTGTCCCTAAGTTAATGATGAGGATGGATCTAGAACCCAGAAGTCCTGATCCCCACCCCCAATATAGTGACTCCAGTGATACTGCTGTCTCAGAAAAAATTACACAAAACCCTATGCAAAAATCATGCATGTATGTTTAGATTGGCAGACACCCAGATAAAGGCTCGTCCAGCTCGTCTGTGTTGCAAACCTTAGATTTGGATTGGAGTACCAGCCCAGCCCATGACTAGCTTTATAACCCTGGGTAGGTCACAAACGTATCTGAGACCTTCCCCAGTTCTCTTTTTCCCTGAACCCCCTCGCTTGGCCCTCCTAACTTGTGAGACGGGAGAGGGGATGCATGTTCCGCATGGCAGCGTGGATGAAAACCACCAAGGAGTCCAGGAGAGTTCTCTGCAAACCACAGATCCTTACCCACATGCCAAGGGTGTTTGCCCCAGGGAAGTCACACCCCTGGGACTTGGCCTTGAGCCTCAGTGTCAACACGCTCTCATGGCTTTACCAGCAGTCCCAGTGATGGAGGAAGATGCCAGAGGATTAAATCAGAAATGTTATCTTTAGCGTTTTATATACACTTAATATCATCTTAATGATATTTAACCCATCTTATGTTTTCTACATCTCAGAGCGGGGGGAAGTGGTCTTTTTATCACTCCTATTTTTCTTATGGGGAAACTGAGTGTTGGAGATATGAGCAGCTGAGCTTGGGTGTACGCGTCCTGCATTTACTCAGAAATGGTGCTATAACCCACTGGAACCACACCTGACGCACCTGAGCCCTCTCAAAGTGCAGGGCACAGAGTAGATGCTCATGAAAACCTGATTAATTTATGCCATCAAGTTTGAGACTTGATAGAGACCAGCATTTCACACCTTGTGAGGGTACAAATAAAGGGAAATGTTAAAAGTGATATTGCTGGAAAAGACACTTCTAGAAATTTTCTTTTCATTATAAAAGTACAGCATATGGGAAAGTAGAAAGGAACAAAGTCCATCTTATCATTGTTACTTTGTAGTATATTTCCTTTCAAAATTTCCCCCTCCAGAGTTTAGATTTATTTTTTACATTTTTCTAGTCTGTATATGTACAATTTTATATCCTACTTTTTAATATTTTATCTTTTGGACGTTTTTGTTATCTATCATCAGTCTTTTAAAAATGGCACCGAATAGTCAACCGAATTGATGTATGCTAGTTACTTAAACACTGCTTTTGTGGCACATTTAAATTTCCCACTTTTAAATATAAAAAATGCTGCTGCGAACATTCTTCTGCAAGAAGATTTTTCTTTAGGGATAGATTCCCAGAAGTGGATCAAAGCGAATGAGCAATTGAAGCCAATTACTTTAAATACAGTAATTAAGGTTAGAAACACTCGAGAATAGGTTACTAAGGAAATGATAGAGGTATTTTTGCAGGGGTTAAGAGAAAGAAAAGATTTAATTAACCAGGTCATGCGGAGAAGCCTGTGTTCAGAAGGTGCTGAGCTTGTCGTTTCCCACAGAGACGGAGCAATGGCACTGGGGCCAACGCTTCCGCCGTGGGGCGGGCGGGAGTGCTGCGAATCACACGAGGACGCCCATTCTGGTCTGTCTCTATGATTCAGTGAGATTGTTCATTCAAGAAGTGGTTTTCTGTACATACCAAGGCATCGAGATTGCCTGTTTTTTAGGATGGACTAAAACTCGAGGTGACTCCGTTCTGCTGCAACCAGTCAGGTGTTCCCCAGTGAGCCTGAAGCGGGCAGCTCCTTCCCCTGGTTCCAAGCACTGTGCTTTTGAGACAGGCGTTTGCTGCCATGCCATAAGATGTATCCCATTCAAGAATCTGTATCTCTCAGCCTTACTGCAATAACAAACCACCCCCCAAATCTCAGTGACTTGTACCACAAACATACATTTTTCAGTCACTTTCTATGTAAGCTGAGGTTTGGTGGTGGCCTGTTCCACGTGAGTTCTTATTCTAGGCAGAAGGAATCGCTCCTCTCTGAGGACCACCAGGCAGGAATGAGGCCAAGCCAGCTGTGCACATGTAGGTCATCTGCCCAGGGCAGTGGAGATCATCTCCACTCACATTCTATTGGCCAAAACAAGTCACATGGCCAAGCCTGACAGTGGGTGGGATGTGTGCTTCCCCTACACAAGGGGCTGCCAATCACATGGCAGAGGTAGGGGTATGTAGTTGAGAGCAAACTGCTGTGAGCAGTGATAGAGTCGTCTGCAGGCCCACTGGGATTTGGCCTCCTCGTTTTCTTCTGACGTCCATCCATACGGTTGTCTCCTGCAGTGCAGAAGCTTCAGAACTTGGCTCAGTGCATGAACTACTTTGTCCCTAGTGTGAGAGTCTCCAGCAGCAAAGGGCTGGCTAACCTAGTACGTGACTGACGCAGTGCTGGGCCACTTCGTTACTGTGACAGATGGCGTTTTCTGAGGATGACCACAGCCATAGCCCCCCTCCTACACGTTCTTCTACAGCGTTACCCTGTCGCTCCCCCATCGAGAGGTGGTGCCTCATTCCTCTTCCCTTGGATCTCAGCAAGCCCATGACTCACAGGCTGCAGAATGCTCTGGAAGGATGCTGCATGACTTCCAAGACCTTGCAGCTTCTGCCTGGTTCTCATGGAACACTTGCCCTGGGGAAGTCAGCGCCGTGTTAGAGCCCCGACTATCCCACGGGACGTTGGTTCAGCACTCTGATTGACAGTCCCAGCTGAGCTTGGCCTCCCAGCCATCTGCGTTGTGGGATGAATCACCTCGATTTTCAGTCCTTGTTATTATTCACCTTGGCTTGAAGGTCCAAGGACAGAGAATCTTGGGTCAGGTGACTTTGTTCCAGGCAGTGACTGTCAGTGTCAGTCAGGGGAGCCTGAGAGGAGGATTGAAGATTGTTCCCAGTGACGGGGGGGGCGGATAGGGGCAGGTCAGGGGCCACAGATGCTTGCCTGGGTCACCTTTTGAAAACAAAAATCTCATCATCTTAATTCACCATTTCCAAAGCTGTCAGAGGCTCTGCATGGTTTTCATAAGAGCACTTAAGCACTGAGCTTATTAGCACATGAGGCTCTGTAGGGTTGGGCCTGGCCCACCTCTCTGCTCAGCTTCCCAGCCAGGGTCCCTCATGAAACATTCACTCTAGCCTTACTAGGGCATGTGTGATTTCTTGGAAAATATCATCCGCTTTCAAGTCTGTAAGTGTGCTGATGATTCTCAGTTTACGTCCTGGCCTGAGCATTTATCTGAATCTAAACTCCTATTTCCAACTGCCTTGTCAACAGCTCCACTTGGATGTGTCACAGACACACCCTGAGCTTACTGTGTCCAAGACGGAACTCCTGATCTCTTCTCCCCCAAAACCTGCTTCTCCTGCAGTCTTCCGCACCTCAGGAGATGCAACTCCATCCTTCGCTTTTCTCAGGTTCGAAGCCCTGAGTCATTCCTGACTCCTGTTTGTTTCATCCCATACGTTGACAAAACATGTCAACTGTATCTTCTGAATATGTCCCTAAACAGACCAAAACTCAGAATCAGAATATCTCCAAAGACACTCACCTTCAGTGCCGCCATCCTGACCCAAGACATCATCTATCACGTTCTCACCTGGTCTGGTCAATGTAACAGCCTCCTGACTGTGCTCCCTGTGTCTGCCTTTGCCAGGCAGCGGCAGTCTTGTTAAAACATGCCACGTCGTGTCATTTCCAAGTCCGTGCCCCTGTGGCTTCTCACCTTTGTAAATGCTAAGTCCTTACGAGGCTCCATGCCCATGTGATGGGCCCCTCACCCTCTGACTTCAGCTCCCTTGTTTCTCGCTGCCCTCAGCTCGTTGGCCGCCTTGATGTCCCTCCAAGTCAGGCAGACTCCTGCCCCAGAGCCTGGAAGGTTCTTTCCCCAGATGGCTGCGTGGCTTGTTCCCTAGAACGGTGCCTGGCAGGGCAGGTGTGCAGTGAAAATGTGCCGAATGAATGAACTCTGATGTGCCTTTGGCCTCGCTTTCTCTTTCCCCAGAACACACCCTGCACTCCCTTACCAAGCTAACTTTTTTTGGTTCATTCAAAGTCAGCTGAAATCTCAGCCTCTCTGGGGAGATTCCTGTGTGATTTAAATGACCCCTTTCTCTACTCTTGGAGGAAAAGGACTGTGTCTTGTCATTGTAGCTAATGCACAGCAGGTTCCTTGGCACATGGTAGACCCTCAGTCAGTATTCCCTCAATGTCAACTTTGGGATTGTGTTTATTTGTGTTTGATGGGCAGTGTATGTACATGCACAACTATGGAAACCATGGTCGGGGCTACAGAGAAGAGCTAGCCCCTGTCTCCCGTGTGTTTTCAGCAGAAGCTGTTATCGCTCTCTTTAGCATCTGCCTGGATATGTTCTATGCATAGACAAGCAGTTACACATTCAGCAAGTATTTAAGAAACATTTGACATTGATGCAGGAGATTGCCCTCTTTTTGAAAATATTTAAGTGGGTTCACCTTGAACAACCAGTTTACTGAAGTAGTAAGATTTCTGGGTACTTGTATTCTCCTGAGAAACAGGTTTACCTGAGAGTAGTTTAAAAATCTTTCTAAAACCCACAGGTCCACTTACTTCCCTAGGTCAAATATACCGAATGTCCCCCCACCCATCTGTCCTGGGTCTCGCAGGAGCTGTGAGACCCGCCCCTCCCCACGCCGCCCCTCTCCGCCCCGCGCTGGCATTGGTTCAGGAGCCCTGCAGTTTCCTTCCCCTGGGCTTCCCGCTTCTACCCGCGTCCCTTGACGGTCTGTGCTCAAAAGAGCAGCCAGAGCAATCCTTTTTGTATGTGAGTCAGATCATATCATTTCTCTGCTCAGTCCTCTAGGGTTTCCTGTCCTGCTCGGAGTAAAAGCACAGTCCTTATTATGCCGTAAGGCCCTGCAGGCCACTGAGTTCCAGCCGTGCTGGTCTCGTCACCGGTTGTCAAATGTGCAGTGCCCCTTCCTGCCAGGGAAGCCCAGTGTTCGTCCCCAGGGAGCCACAGAGCTGGCTCTATCTTTTAGGCTCTTGGTCAAATGTCCCCTTATTAGAGAGAAAAGTGACTACTGGACATAACATAACACTCCCATTATTCTCCCCCTTTATTCTGCTTTATGTTTCTATATGTAACGTGCTCACTGGGTCCTGTGTTCGTTGTCTGTCTTTCCGCACGTGAGCTCCATGTGAGCAGGCAATTGGTCTGTCTTGTTCCCTGCTAACTGCTTGCCCTATAGCACAATAGTCAGTGTGCGCTTTGCTGACTGATTGAAAGAGCTTGAGCTCTTTGAGCAAGAGTCTCAGCCTGCATTCCCCTTGCTGTGTATATTGGAAGTAGAGATCCTGGGTAGATTTGGCGACTTGTAGATGGAATGTTGTCTCTACCCATTCCCCTCCACCCTAGGAACAGCAGCATGAGACCCGGGGGCCCAGGCTCATGAGATGCATCTTGGGCTCAGGTCAATGTATCTGGCTATCTGGACGTTCCTTCTGAAGCTTAGCAAGTCCCCAGCTAGACTCACTACTGCTCTTGGATGTGCTACCACCTCTGCCTTTTTGGCCAGTTTTGAAATTGGGGTTGTCCTTGCATCCTTCTCTGCTGCCCACGTCCAGTCAGTCCTAAGACTTACCAGTTCTATCTTCTCTTCTTGGTGGGCGTCTTTCATATTGATTCTTCTCAGCTGTCACGGCCCCTGTGCAAAGTCATCACTTTGCTTTCTTGGTTACTGACATTGTCACCCAGTGGATTCCCCTGTCTCTCCTTTCTGTCCTTTCAACCCTCCCAACCCCAGCCACAGTCAGGAGGTCTCTGCAAAGCCCAGGTCACATCATGGGGCTCCTTTGCTTAACCTTTCAGTGACTTCCTGTCACTGCCATATGTTTCCCCAACTTCAGGCGTGTGTGTTCCACCTTGATGATTTTTGCCCTATCCATGTACCACCTCTCCTGTTATTTACTTAATATTTATTTAAATGTATTCATATTTAATTTTTTCCCTAAGCAATAATATCTTTGAAGTCATGGGGTGATAATCATGTTTTTTTCTAACGTACATTAAAATGTTACTATTAAGTACAACACATTGGTCCATACACCACCAAAGACCCACTGTGTGTAGGTACCATGGGTGACACGCCTGCCATCTCAAGGGGGCTTCCAGGACGTGTGGGGCCTTTCTCCAGTGGCCCTTGTGTTGCTGCTCCTCTTGGGCAAAATGCTCCAGGAGCAGCTTCTCCACATTGAACTTCCACTGAAATAGGGCCCCACGGTGCTTTGTGTCTTCACGTTGTTGTTCATGAAGTTTCTTCCATCTAGAGTACCCTCTGCAGCCTTCTAATTTCGTTGCTTGCAAATCCCCATCCATTCTTCACACCCAGCCAGGACGTCACGCTGCAGAGCCGTTTTTCCTTCCTAGTCCAATACCCCCCAGGTTGTGTCTGTCATGCTAAGTCCTTTCTCCATTTTATTACTGGTCCATTGCCTATTTTCACATTCACAAGGGATGACTGTCCTGCAATGATTTCCAGGTTTTCTATCCTAGATTGGTACTCTCCGGAAGCAGGGTATAGATTTTGTTTGCCTTAGCCTCAGGGCCAGGCGTGGAGAACTTAAAATATGAAGTTTCAAATCCCTTTCTAAAATACAGTCACCCCTGGTGGAGCAGTGTGTGTGGCGGGACATTGGTTGATGAGGTGGATGAGAATAAGAGTGAGATTCGGCATGTAAACCTGGGGGCCTGGGGGGCTGACTGGGGGGAGGGAAATGAGGCATTGTTTGGTGGGAGGTCCCAAAGGCATGATGCCCCTTCACAGGGTTTCCTAGAGCAGACCCTGTTAGCCCACATAAACGTACCCGATCTTAGGGAGTGGCTTGTGGGCTGCGACCCCTTTGGTGAGCGTCTGTGTTAGAGCTGCGCTGGTCAGCATGGTAGCCACTGACCACATGCGGCCATTTGAATTTCAATTACAAGTAGTCAGAATTGAAATTTCATTTCTGCAGTTGCACTGGCCGCATTGGAAGTGTTCAGTAGCCACACGTGGCTAGTGGCTACGACGTTGAGCAGCACAGAATAGAACACTTCCATCATCGCAGAAGACGCTATGGGACTGCTCTGCTTAGGGTCTGATTCTTTAACAAATTACTCATGTTGACTTTTGTCCCTAAAGTTGAAGCCAGGAATAAAGTCCTTAGAAAGTGGGATTGCAGTTGGCCGGGTTCTATTCAGCTTGTGTATCATTACAGCTAGAAGCTAAGGGCCCTTTGTTGATAAAGGGGAGGTTGTTTTAGGGGCTGCGTGGTGAGGAGATGCGTGACCTAACCATGGAGAGGAATGGGCCAGCCGCCTGGAGAACTCCGGCCTGAGCGACCCTCCCTGGTGCAAGTCAACCTTGTCCTGTCCACAGTCTAGTCACCGTGCAGCAGGTGGATGAAGTTAAGATAGAGGTGAGAAGTGATGATGGGGGTCTGGAGCCAGGGGAGGGAGATGAGGATGGGTGAGAATGTGAGGAGAAGGGCGGGAGCTCCTGAAGTATGGGAGGAAGGAGGGGTTGACGGTGATGGGATGTGGGAGGGGCGGAGTCTTGAACAAAATGGAGCCTGTTTGGCATGGCTGTCAGAGAGAACGGGAATGGCTCACATCCATTCGTTGCTCACTTTCTCCATCCTTTTATCCTGCCTCCAAACTCATTTCGGTCTGTGGCTTTATCTGAAATGGCAGAACACATGGAGGGAAAGAAGGCCTAGCTGGAAAAAACCAACATTAGAAATTGTGTGTCCATAACTACTGTGTTGTGTGATCACACCACTTGACTCTTTCATTTTTCATTATTTGCTTCACATTTGAACAGTGTCCCAGATTATAGACGCTTGGAGACCAGAATGAAAGATGATAAATAAAACATTACACTTTAAACTCTTGGACTGACTGAGTTAATCATAGGGTAACTTTGTGTTTTAGGTCTGTCGTAAATTAGAAGGGGTATTGGAGAAATTTCTCTGGCTTGGTTTTTTTTGAGCTGATGGAAGAAACTTAGAATTGGTATACTAGGGCTCTGGCTTTAGTAATGTGAGCCACAGGCCTTTAAACTGACAAGTGACAAGGGGCGAAACTGAATTCAGTGGTTCTGAAACGTGAGTGTGCATTGGAATCACCTGGAGGGCTTATTACAGCACAAATGGAGGGAGACGACCACTAGTCCCGTGGGAATTTCAATTCTGTTTCAGCCTAAGTTGATGGGAGGATACCTTGGAGGAGGGGTGGTTCATTTGCCTCTTTCTGACTCATTAAAGTTCTCTTCTTCTGGGATTTGGACAGGAGGGAGGAGGAGTCTACGTTCTTTCTGTTGACCTGGCTCTGCAAAGCCCTCTCTGCTTGCTGGGCCAGCCTCTCCTGGTGGAGGCCATGGAGTGCTGGCGGGGCAGTCACCCTTGGTCACTGCCACCACCGCCTCTGGCCCCCCAGACCTGGTGGCAGCTCACACTCGCAGGTGCAGAGTGTTTGCTCCTGACTCAAGTCTTTGCTGTATTCTGGAGACCTCTGCCGTCCCAGGGCATCTGTGGGGGTGTGAGCATGTGACTGCCTAGAGTGGCTAAATGGTTGACGGGGCTGGCCGCTGGGACAGAGTCACCTGAGTGGGGTACTATTTCTAGGTGGACTTCACACTCCTTGGGTGACCTTGGGCAAGGCTCCTAATCCTTGGCTCCCCCCATATTGACCACTCGTGTTTATGAAACACATCTGTCCCCATCCCCATCCACACAGTAGCAGAGAAACAAACGCCTGGGTCAGGCGAGTGGCCTCTGGGGGATTGATGAGCTGATATCTGGAACTCTGAGTGCCTGAGGAGAAAGCTGCTGTGTAAACACAATAAATATATTATTAATAAAGTGTTAAAAAATAGCATTGCACCTTCTGCTAATAATAGCTGCTGTAGGCTGGCAGAGCGGCTCTAACACACAGGCTCCCGGCAGGGTTGAAGGAAGGGTGACTGTGGTTTTTGAATTTGCAACACACTTAAAAGAAGGTGAAAATGAGTTTTTAAAACATTTTTGAGCATATCCACAGGTATATTGGTGAAGAAAATAGGATTATGGTTCTGTGATATTCAACTTCAATAAATCAAATCACAAATTTCTTTTGATTTTCATTATATTTCAGCATTGCTTTACAATGTGGGCTATTCCATGGGAATCTGGCTGAGGTGTTCCTTCTGCCTTCCAGGGAAGAAGGGTTGATGCCACCTTAGATTACGCGGGATGAAACTTACAGATCAGTTAGTGTTTCATCGGTTGATGACTATATCCACTCTTCAGGTGCATTGGAGCACCTGCTTCTTGCTATTATAGACACAGAGATAAAAAAGTAAGGTCTCACCCTTAGCAATTTATAGTGTAGTTTTGATTACAGATACATAAGCACAAAATTACATAACAAAGCCACGTGGGGAGTGGGCTCCGTGGCTAGCGAGGGCACGGGGCAGGATTGCGGGAGTTGAAAGAAGAGATGGGCACGTGTTCTTTGTTGTCGGAGGGATGTAGCCGAAGCCAGAGCATGGCCGAGAACATGGCGAGCACTTACATATGGTTCAAAGCAATAGTGGCAACATGCCACGGGAAAGCGAGATCACATGGGTTCACATAGGAGATAACACCTTGGTTACATAAGTGTGCTGACAGATGCCGCCCCGAAAGGCTGGCGGAAGACACACTGACAATCATTTTAGTTTGGCCTGAGAAGCCTATTTCCTGTGCAACTGGATTTCCCCTACAGGCCACTGCACCCTTTGCACTTACCTCCTTAGGAATGTAAACCCCTTTTGTGCATGACTGCAGCATGCCTGCTGTGATCTGGAGACGGTACAGTCCCGTCGCCTCACCACGTTCCCTGTCCGAGAGATGCAGAGGAAGCGTAGACATTTGCTCCCTTTGTCCTCCAGGGTAGTATGGAGACCAGAAGCTCCCTTGAGGATGCTGTGACAAATTGCCTGTAGCATCTAGCACACAAGTGGTGGTTGTCCTACTTGTTTTTTAGGGAGAGAAAGCTGGTCAGTGAACAAATGCAGTAAGGGCCTCTTAGGGACCCATTCCCTCCTCCCCAGCTGAGCCATCCCTTCCCTCCCTGCCTCTCTTCCGGCTTTCACCCCGCAGTGGATGCTTCCTAGGGACAGGCCCTCACCTGGGGCTGGGCCACACATTTTCAACCTGGCGCATTAGAACTGCCTGGGGAGCTTTTAAAGAAATGCGGAGGCCTGGGTTCACACACACGCCCCTGGAGATTCTGATAAAATTGAACTGGAGTGGTCCCCAGCCAACTTTAAAAACAAAATTCCCCAGGTGGGTACAGAGTGCTGTCAGGACTGGGAAGTGCTGAGTTGGTGGCTGAATTTACCTAAAAGGGTGAATCAAAGAGATAGATAGTCTCTGTGAGTCACTCAGGCGGTTGGTGAATGGAGAAAAAAAAACTACAGTGTAAAACTTACCTTGGAGGCCTATCCTGACTTCAGGCTCTCTTCCTGCAGTGGGACCTCTCATGGCTCATTTGCTCGCAGGTAGAAATGGTTACTCCAAGTGCCGCTGGCCCACAGCTGTCTTCCAGCCCGCACAGCTGGTACTCAGGAGCCAGTTGCTTTGGGAGCATCGATTCCCATAGCCCTGGGACACCCACTCTTGCTCCAGTATGTGGTCACTGAAGGGCCCTCCAATAGGCACACACCACTCCCCCATGGCTCTCTCCCAGCTGTGGCCCCCTTTGTCCCTGATTGCCCTCTCAGTACTGTGGTTACCTGCCCCAGGTGCACTGTGCCCTGTGAGCTGTGGCAGCGTGTACTCATTTCCAGAATTATAGGATCGTGGTGTCACACTGCTCACAGCATGGATGGGATGCTGTGAGTTATGCAGGGGGTGAGTCTCTTTCCCTGGAGGTTCACTTTGGTGATAAAACCCTGAACTATATTCTCCTAAAGGTCACTTAGTGTCAACCCTGGGACTGTGGGTGGTCACCCTGGGGGTGTGGCAGCTTACAGTTGAGTCCTCTCCCAGGCTGTGCCCTTGTCACTGTCGATTGTGCCAACTCTTTGGCCATGTGGAGCTCTCCCAGTTAGGATTCTCAGTGTTTTATTTTTTGCAGAATGTGTGTCATCTTGGGGGTGATATTCCTTCTGTCATCCATATGTATGTTCATTTGCTCAAGTTTGTGCCAAGGTCCCTAACCCATTCATTCCTTTCCCTCCATCTCTGTTCTTTTTTGTGTTTTGCCCCAACCTGCAATGGTTCCTTCTTTGTGTTTTTGAAAAGGTAAAACCTGTGAGTGGAGTGTGGATTAGAAGTCTACTGAGTGGACTCCAAGCAGCCTTGTTTCTCTGCTTTTATTCCTGACTTGTAAATATGGGGGTCGTTTCTCTCTACAGGTGTAATGGTAGGGGCCACTCGAGTTAGGTGAGCAATTTGGAGCCATGCTGTTAGTCCAGAGAAAGGATCCAGGCTGGATGATGAAAAGTGACTTCATTTGCTGGCTGAGGAAGCTGCCAAATGGTGGAAGTTTCAGGCTGGGACTGTGGTCATTCTTCTATTCTTCTTTTGCTCCCTCTTCATTTTCATTTGGTAGCTTGACCTCTGTATTAGTATCCTCATTTCCTCATGTTTCCCTGCATTTTCCATCTTTCTTTCTCCTGAGAGTTATTGTGTCTGGGTTGTCAGAGGGCTTTTCCTATGCTCCAAGTCCTGCAGATTTCCTTATCTGCCCCCAGCTCCCGTCCCCAGCCATGTATCCTCCTGTTTCACCCTCAGCCTTGTCCCCAACCTGCTCCCGCTGCCTTCTGTGCTGGGTGTCTTGGGTGACCTCATCCTTCCTTCTTTCCCCTCATTTCTTCTTTTTAGAATCTCTCCATCTTACCATGAACACTGTCTTTTGTCATTACCTAATCACTCCTCCTCCTTATCTTTGGGAAAATCCAAAGGTGTCTATCACGTCATATCCAAAAGAGACACCCAGAGTAGACTTTTCCTTTGTTTATGCAACATTAATGCTTTGGGTATCATCTCATGTCATCTTTAGGTGGGAAATATTATTCCCATTTGAAAGATGAGGAAATTGAGGCTAAGAGTTCAGTTCCTTGATCAAGATCATGCATCAAGTTAAACGATAGAGCTTGGCATGTCTCATGCCAGAACTTCTACTCTTTGCTATTAAACTCTGCACCTTCCAGCTTGAGCAGGAATGAAATAATTGTGTTTGCCAGGCCAGGGGGTGGTGGTGGTGGTGGTGGTGGATTTCATGGCCTTGAAGACCCTTCCATACCAGTATTCATGGGATGCTGTGAGGTTATGCAGGCTCGTGAGTCTCCTTCCCATGAGGTTGACTTTGGTGATAACACCCTGAAATGTATTTTCTTAGAGGTGACTTAGTGTCAATCCTGGGACTGTGGGTGGTCACCCTGGGTGTGTGGCAGCTTTCAGTTGAGTCCACTCCCAGGTTGTGTCCTTGTCACTGTTGACTGTGCTGATGCTTCGGCGGTGTGGATCTCTCCCAGTTAAGATTCTCAATGTTTTGTTTTTTGCAGAGCCTGTGTCATCTTGGGGGTGATATTCCTTCTGTCCTCCATATGTATAGTGGTCAAAGCCATCCATGACCTCTCAACTAGGCTGCTCCCAGAAGTGGTAAGGTCCTTCTTCTTCTTTCATAATCCTTCCT
>CAUYPO010025057.1:0-14136 GCA_963574435.1 Cheirogaleus major | reverse complement strand
TCACAGGCCAGACCCCGGGCCCATTTCAGAGAGCCTCCAGGTAATGTTTTTACTACTGGGGGGTCTGGGGGCCTTGGGGTGTGGAATTCTCTAGAACCCACTGGACTGCCTCCGAAACACTGGATTTTGAGGGAGGTGAGGGAAGCATGAGGGACTAGATTGTGTCCGGGCCCTTTCCTGACTAACTTCACTAGGGGTATTATTTGAGCCCTGTCGCACGGCATTTCCTCAAAGTCTCCCTAGTGAATTCACTTGCCTTGTTGAGTGAATGATCCCAATCGGAGAGATAACATTGAATTGTGTGGGTCCCTGTCTCAAAGCTCCCAATATTTAGTTTCTTATCCCACCTTCTCTTTGCCCTCAAACTCATATTCTCCCATCTCTGCCCTTGATAGAGGACTCTACTGCTTCCAGATGGCTCCTTTGAAATAATTAAGTGACGTTAATCATGCTTCCAACCAGCGTGGCTAATTGGGGCATGGCATACTTAGAAGCTAACCTTCAGTTTATTTTCTTTGTTACTTAGGGAACTTAGTGTCTACCGATATATAATTTTTTTTTTTAACAAATCAAAGCATTTCTCTGCTAAAGGAGTCAGAGGGTTGTCAAATACATTTGGGAAACTCCCATGATCAAACAGCCCCAGACTGAAAGATCAACATGTAAAATAACGTGAAAGATTTTAGTGGTAAGGCTGCAGACAACAGTTGGACATATAAAACTTAAAATTACATCAGCTGGGGCCTTTAAAAAGCCATGGATTACTCAGCATAAAAAGAATGTGTGTTTGTGTACCCAATAATAACTGAGCAGGAAACTATAAAATACCAGCATGCTTACAGAAAAACAACCAATGGTGAAAATAATTGTTGTCAGCCCAACTTATACACTTGAAAAAAAATCGAGTTTTTTGGAGTCTATGCAGCATCCATTTCCCTGCCTTATGTTGGTAGTAACCTGATTTCCTTCGGGAAATCAGTCCTCCTCCACTGCCAGTCCATGTTGTTCAGATGAGTAAGACTGAGCCGCCCCCTACTCTCCAACCAGCGTCTCAGCTCCTTGAAATCAGGATCAGGCCTTACTCACAGATGCAGTTCCACTGACCTTCCAGAGTGGTCACTGGGGCTGCCATGTACAATTGTAAATTTTGTGTACTGCGCAAGGTGCCCGGGTCTGGGGTGAATACAGGCTGAAAGCTCAGGGCTCACTCACAAGCCATGTACCTAGCAGAGGTAGGGGGTTCTATCCCCTCCGAGGAAGGGAAAACATTTTTTTCCCATGAAAGTGTCATCGACTCACCAAATCATGCAGCCTCAGGCTGTGTTCATTTTTAAATGATACCTTTTTCTAAACTGTCTGCCGTAGGAGGTGGCCTTTTTCTTATTCACACAAAGGCACAGTATAAGATAGCTTTGAGGGAGTCATAACATAAATGTTTGTGCAGCTGATCCTGAATTCTGAATGGCACCTAAAACATCATGGTCTAAAACTCTTTTGATAACAGACACAGAATCTGAAGCTCAAGGGAATTAGATAACTTTCCCAGTGCTAATCATTAGTAGCTGAGCTGGGATCAGAATACAGATGAACTTGAACTTCAATTCAACAAATATTTACTGAACAGCAAAAGTCCAGAAAATCCAAGCCATGCCCTCTGTCATTTTTCCAGAGTGAGCTTTCTTGTATTTAGAAAAACTGAAACTGGAGGAAGATATTAATGTTTTTTTAAAAGTTGCCTTGGAATCCTGAATAAGTTTCAGCATCATCATGCCTAATATGTCCTGACATGTAACAAAACTGAATGCAGAAATAGGATTCAGATATGAGAGAGAGTGAATCCATCACTGTATTTTCTTGATGAAAACAGAATAAGACAACTAAAAGACCACTACATGGCCTCTCAAGTGAGGTTCAATTTCAAAGAATCCTGCTTCTATAGTGGGAGGGTGCAATTCTCCTGACTTCCCAAATTCCAACCACTACTACATCTTAATGCTTTCAGCACATATATGGATCACATACCTTGACTACTGAGGTGATGTTACAGTGGATGAGGCTCTGTAATAAGTAATCACAACCACAAGTCAGCCCGATCACTGGAGAAATTATCCTGAGAATCAATCAGTGCTAAATAACCATGAAGTGGGCAAAAGTACACGCCTAAGCAGTTCCATCACTCACTCAGCCTGCAAATTAAGCTCCTAATTGATGTTCAGCAAGTACGCACTAGAATTGGGAAACATCTGACATCCATTCTATGATTCTATGTGCATGTGATCTTGAATAGAAGTCAGTTAAGGTTTCCTTGAAAATTAAGGGAGCAATATAGATACAATATTTCAAAGGAAGATATTCAATTTCTAGCTGGAGAAAGAGAAGTTAGCCTATGTGGGTCTAGGACAAAGCAGCGTAGAGAATAGAAAGATGAATGGTTGCATAACACAAGGTAGAGGCTCTGGGCTATGGAGGCCAGGTAAATAAACTACTAGAATCACCCAACATGCTAGGAAAGAGGGACAGACACACGCACAAGCACAAATGCAAACATAAACAGAGAAGGAGGAGCAATTGTGGAACTTGCTTAATGGAGAGATACAGACTTGTGCCAGAAACAGGGAGTGTGGAAAACAGAGACTGCAGGGTTAGATATGTTGTCCCAAAGAGGAGTTTGGAGAGGATGGGCAGCAGCCTCCCAGCAATCTGGCATTATATGCCAATGCAGTAGACTCAGGGCTTGAACGGACCCACAGGAACACCTGCAGAGCTGGGGAATGGAGGCACGATGGCCTGCTGAGATTGGTATAACCCTTGACTTCATGGGTCAAGGCCTGGGAAAGGATCAACCAGTAGTGCCTGCAAGGACAGTAAAAATGCATAAAAAATTTACTCACAACCAACAATGGCAGCCATGGGTCTGTGCCCAACTCATTGAATTTACAACACCCCCAACCACAGAGATTGTGTCATGTACTGCCCTCACATTGAAAGTTGACAGATCTGATTACCTGGGACGACAGAGATAGCCAAAGAACTGGCCTTCTCCCAAGTGCAACCACAGCTATAAATCGGTTACGCAAAATTACCCCTTTGTAAAGCAAAGCATAGAGCCCCAAAAGGATAGGGCAGTGGGCAGGTAAGTTCTGATGTGCAGAGAAGGGGAAGATGTCTGTGCCCTGGAGATGGTCATGAAAAGCGGTGGTACACTTAACTATGTGCTAAGGTGAAAAGACAGAAGGCGCTCAAGACAGACACTGTGCAATACAGAGTTTTGGCCAGACAGGCTTCCCACCACCCCTTCCCAGGCCCTGGTGATCATGCAGCCAGAGGGCCCAGCACCCAGTGACAGGAATCCGTACACAGAAGGGCACAGGTTTACCTGGATTTCATCTGGTGCATTAAGGAAATAGCTTGGAAAAAGGTTTGGAAGCATTCCGACATTGTTGACTGGCAGAAAGAGGCAAAACAAAAATGTGTCAGAGGAACAGGTGGGAAATTTTCCCAAAAAGGAGTACAAAAAGATTTATATATAAGGTTGTTCATTGCAGCATGATTTGATAACAGTAAGGAAATTGGAGGGGAAAAATGTCCGCTAATAGGAGACACCTTAAAAGAATCATAGTGTAGTCATATGTTGGAATGGAATTAAAAACCATGCTGCTTAGAATTTTACGGACATGGGAAAACATTTGTGATGTAAGTTTTTAAAAAATATATATTACAAAACAGCACATACATATAATCCCAGTTTTGAAATTACGTGTGTATGTACCTGAAAGAATGTGTACCAAAATACTATCTCAGACTATAGGGATTTTAAGAAATTCATTTTTCTTTTGTAAGCCTTTGTATTCTTTCCAATTTTCTGCAATAATATGCTTTACATTTTTATTTGTAAAAATGTAATTATTTTTAAAATTCAGCATAAAGTTTAGAAATCAAATCTTTCTTCTATATACAATACAAACACTACACTGTGTATGTGGCTATAAAATGCCTTGACTATAAACCATTACAGGAAAAATATTATTTTAGGCCAGGCACTGTGGCAGCTGTAGGCCCAGCTCTAAGGAGGCTAAAGTGGTAGGATCGCTTGAGCCCAGGGGTTCGAGTCCAGCTTGGGCAACATATTGAGACACCATCTCTATAAAAAAAAAACGATAATAAATATTATCGTGTTTTATGAATAAGAAAGAAAGTCAATTCTCATAGATCAATCACAGCAATGTTTGTTTACTAAACTAATTCCTTGGGCCAATGTTTTTGGGATTCTTCTGCCAAATGTCAACATCAGTTCCATGAAAGAAAATTCATTTTAATATCAGAAAATATAGTTGGGGAGGTTGGAATATGTAAGTTTGGTACATTTCAAAACCATATATAAACTTTTTAATCTAGTAATAACTCTTGAAGAATTGAACTTTAATACTCAGCTTAATGTTGCAGCTTAAAATACAGTCATGGGTTGAGTTAAAGCTACCATGTAATTACCAAGTGTCACTAAGATAATTATTTCAATGATGTATTACAATAAGCTTTGCATTTTGCAATTTACTTACCCAAAATTCCAATTTCTAAGCCTTTAAGTTTTTCTTTAATATATTCATAGATGTCATCTTTGGTAAAATCTGCTTGTATGATCTTCACGCTATTCCCTGTAGTCCACTCTGCAGTGGAAACAACAGGTTTTTTTTAACGAACAGGGGTCCAAATCCCGCCCTATCCATGAAGTTCCCCCAGTGCTCTTGTACTACCTGAACAGACACTTAAGAGGACAGCCCATTACCTCAATTAGAACTATTAATAAGAAACAGCCCTGAGCAAATGCTGGGAGATGCTAAGAGATTTGTGAATGATGGTTCCTATGTGTTTCTAAGAGTTACCTCAGCAATAAGTCTATGCATTAAAATAGATTCAGTGCAATGGTTCTCAATGTGGGCTCCACAGCCACAGCATCAGCGTCACTGGGAAACTTGTTAGAAATACACATTCTCAGCCTCCCGCCCAGAGATACTGAATTATTAATAGAAATGCTGGAGGTAGGGCCCAGCTAGTGATCTGTTTTAACATGCTCCCTGGTGACTCTGTGGTATATGCTCAAGTTTAAGACCCCTGGACTAATGGCTGTAAAAGCAAGGTCTGATGTAGCCTCTGCTCAGCCTCAGGTCCCCTCCACAAAGACACAGCAACCCTTTGTATTTGTCCAACACTGTAGCATTCATAAAGCATTTATATACACAATATCTTGTGCTAATCCTCCCTGTAACCCTGTGTGGTAGATATTATTATTCCCATATTCCAGACAAGAAAACTAAGGTTCAGAGAGGCTAAGTAACTTGCTCAAGGGCATCCACACTCTGTTCACTCCAAGTTCAACGTTCTTTCCACTACTCTGTGTTAACTTGCCTTGTGCAGGAGTTTTTGGACAGATAGGAAAGCCACAGGCAGTTTACAAACTGCTCAGTGAACTGCTTTAGCTTTGGAGTTAGACCCAACATTTCTGGGTCAAGCAATCTTGAAGCATAGTTTGAGGCTGGGGGATGCTTTCAGTCCAAAGACACTACTTGCTTTTCAGAAAGATGATAAGCACATTTTAGCATTGTAATGAAAACACTGAAGAATGTCTGGGTCCTACTCAAAGCTACTCCTAATATCCAGACAGAATTAAAGCAGAATTCACTGGTGCAAGAACACTGACCCTCATGGTGTGTCTGCACTGCCTCACACCTCCCATACCTGTCTCCTGTCCCACATCTCTTCCAGGGAAACAAGGCTGACCCCAGACAGCCCACCATGGTCTTCATGAGTCTTCATAATTGGAGACTCATCCCTTTGAGTTAAGGAGTTTACTAATTATTAAAATTCAAATGCCCCAAAAGAAATATTATAATCATTATTAACTAAGAGCATTTCAGAACAAATCATAATAATAAAACATTATGATATAAAACCTGCCTCTTAGGGTTGTACAGTATACAACCTTCACAACCACACATGGCAACCCTAGATGAAATCGTTTTTTAAAATCTAACAACCACCAGTAAGCATGGTCTTTCATCCTCCTACAAGGAGCAGAGCAGAGGACGTGAAGTCCCAAACACAGATCCTGCTTTTGAAGGGAGTGGCAGAAGCAACCAGACAGCTGGGGCCTCCAGATGAGCAGGGCTGATTCTAGGGATGAAGGCACCAGACCAAAGGAGAAAGTGAACCTATTTGTGCCTGAGTCTGTCCCTGCTTCACCCAGCCCACAGAACCAGTGGGGACCTAAAGCCAACACTTTAAATCCCCCCTTCACTTTGTGAACTAGGCTCCCCACAGGAAGGTGGGCTCCCCAGGCTCTGAGAGCAGGTGCAGGAATGTCGCCAACAGGCAGGGCCATGGCAGGCTCGGCTGGTGGGCTCCACAAACACCTCCCTTATTTGGGGGGTCACTCACCAATCTCTGTGGCAATGGCCTGTAGTTTTTCCAGCGTCCGGCTGATAAGCACAATGTTGAAACCATGTTTAGCTAGCTGGTGGTGGGAGCAGGAAAATCAAAAAAGACAAAGATAATGAGCAGACAGGGAAGGCTGGCTTTAAAGGTGACTTGGTCTCAAGGTGACGTGCTGAGTTGCAGGGTGATGTGCTTGCTTCACCTGGGTTTAAATGTGCAGAATGTTTAAATGCAACAGAGGTTTCTGGGCTATGAACAAAACAGCCACAATGGGCCAAGCTAAATGTGCCATCGTCACAGCAGTTTACACTTGTGCATTTATTATGTGCCAGGAACCAGCCTATGTGCTTTTCTCGTACAGGCCCACGGTCTGAAAGCTGCTTATCTGAGATTCGTGGGGTCAGCTGTGTGTCCGAATTCAAAACATTGGAGGTTTTATGCTATATATTATGTAACAAAGTCCAGGGCAGCACCCCATAATAAAAACAGCATTTCTGCAGCAACTTTTGAGTCGCTTGCTATTCACAAGGACATTCTTGTGGTTCACCTGACCTGACACCCTTCTCCTTGTGTTCTCACTCCCAGCAGGAAAGGAAACGGAATCAGGAGCACAGGGGAAAGAGTTGGGTGCTCCCTGAGACCAACAGGGCGACTCTCTGCAGAGTGGACAAGGCATAGACTCACGAGGGCTGAGTGGCAGCATGGGAGAGATTCCACGGGGGACACATAAACTTGGTGTGCTGGGGGCGGGGTGGGGTGGTGTCCACAGACAGCCAGAGACTTTTCTATACCTAAAAATGCTATTGAGGAGAAAAGTTAGAGCTTTTTCTGAAAGACAAAAAGGGAAAAAACCAACATTGATTTAAATAGAGACTGATGATGTTTGAGTTAGTGACAAAGGCCCCAGTTTATTGAAATCTTTCTCTGTGGTGTTAAATGATTTATACTGCTATTTTTTTAATTGTGGTAAAATGCACATAACATAAAATTTACCATCTCAACCAAAATATGGAATGCTTTACAAATCGTGTGTCATCTTGAGAGCCCGTGCTAACCTCTGTATTTTTCCAATCTTAATATATGTGCTGTAGAAGCAAGCAGAATGCTGTTAAGAAGGAATTATATATTGTAGAAAACACAGAAGATGCTGCATTATGGGCTATAATATATAGTCTCCAATAGCCAATAATTCACTCTTCAGGCTCCTGGGCTCAGAATCACCCAAGGAGATGTCAAAAACACCAATTCCCACGAAAATCATCCAAGTAAAAATCTCTGGGATTGAAGCCTCAGCACTTACATCTTTTTCTATTTTAATTTATTAAATTATACTAGAAAATGCACAAACACATTCACATTCCAAAAGAGTCAACCAATACCAAGGGGAAAATGTCCCCATGCCCCTTCAAGGCCCATTTCCCCACCCACCTGGGCTCCCTCTGCCTCTGCTTTGTTCTGGCTCCTTCCCTAGCGTTTTCCTGCACGTACAGGCATAGATGGGTATAGATAGAAATAAATGTTTGTTTTGTGGGGCTTATTTCTTTTTATCCTACATAAATGACATTCTAAGTAGTGTCCTGCAATATTCTTTTAAACTTGATGTATCTTATCTCTAAGAATCTTATCTATTTCCACGTCGGTCCATGAAGAACCACTTGATTCTCTTTTCTTGCTTCATAGTGTTCTATAGCTCATTTTGGGAGAGCATTTAGGTTTTTCCAAGTTTTCCTACTGCCAATATTGCTACAGTGAAAACTCTTCTATATAGCTTTTTGCATATATGAGTAAATTAATTCCTAGAGTAGACAGACAAGAAGAAGTGGAATTTCTGTGTCAAAGGGCGCATGCTTTTTACATTTTAATAGTATTGCCCTCCTTTAAAACTGTACCATCAAATATATTATACAATTATAGCCATTTTTCCATACTCTCGCCAATATTTGATATTAGCAACCTTTTTCAACCTGATGATTTTTCTCGCCTGACAGTATCTCTTTTCTGTTTTAATTTGCATTTCTTCAATTATCAGTGGAGCTGAGCATCTTTTCCAGTGTTTATGTGTGAATTTCCAGTACATACTCTTTGCCCATTCTTCTACTGGGTTATTTATTAATATCATTTTCTTATAAAATAGTAGGAGTTGTTTATATATTCTGGGTATTCATTATTGCCAACTATATATGTAGCAAGTATCTTGTCCTTTGTTTATGGTGCCCTGCCATACATTATATGTTAATTTCAATGTTATCAAATTTGTGAATATTTTCCTTGTGGTCTTATATTTCCTTTATGATTTTCCCTAACTCTAAGGACATAAATACATTTTATAACTTTTTGTAATTTATTTTTTGTTCATTTTTGAGAATAGTATGAGGTTGAAATCATCTAGCAGTTTTTTTCAAAATGAGTATCTAAATGTCTCAACAACATCTTTCAATTTGTTCATTTTTTCTTAATTTGAAATGTGAACTTAGTCATTTGCTAAATTCTCATGTATACGTGGGCTGTTTCTGATTTATCTGTTCTGTTCCACTGACCTATTTGTCAATCTTTGTGCCAGGGCCACTTCTGATTCAATCATAATCTTATGGTAGCCTTTGGTATCTGATGTCTGATAGAGGAAGTCCTCACCATTTATTACTCTCTTTCAAAATGTCTTATTTTCTTTGTTTAATCTTCTAAATGAATGATGAAGTTGCATAGTCAAGTATTATATTGAAGTTAGAGATATTTAAAGAAAAGGTTATATCTTTGCAATAATCAGTTGTCCCATCCATAAATATCATATCCATTTCTTCAGATCTCAGATGTCCGTTTAAAACTTTCAGAAGTTTCTTCATGTAAATCTTAGGCATTTCTTGTTAGGTTTGCATTAGTTAGGATGACATTTAGCTGCTGTAACAAATAACTCCATAATTTCAGTGGCTTAACACAAAGGAAGTCTGTTTTTGTCTTATATGACAGTCTCTATTCCACATAGCTATTCAGGCCCCAAGGCTGAGGGAAACTTTGTCATCTTTAACACTAGGTTTCTAAGATTTCCCTGGGCTTGGATTAAGAGCAGGTGGAGAGGATACATCCCTCTCTTTATCACTTCGACCAAGAAATGACACACATCCTTTCTGCTTGACTTCATCTGCAAAATGAGTCACATGGCCCCACGTAGATGTTAGGGAATCTGGGAAGTTCCCTGGCTGGGCGGTCACTTACCAGCCTCAACTCTACACCATGGAAGAAAGAGTAGGCATTTGGGTGGGCACTTAGTCATTCCCACTAACAGTACCTTACATTTCTTCGTTGCCATCATGACCTGATTTATTTGGATAGAAGAAACTCAAGAATTAAATACTAGGCTCAGTTCCTGTTTCCACCACTTCTACCTGTCTTCACAAGTTAATTGTTCTGATGATCAAATTTTAAAATACATTGAAAAGTGTGTGGCACAGAATCTGTCACATAGGAAGCATTCAATAGTATCAGCTATTTTTTTCTGTATATTCTAACAAATTCTAATTTGTTATTATTTGTGCTTAGGAGCTCTTGATCCAGCCACCTAGCTGAGTTCTTTCCATTTATTTTGTCAGTTTGTTCATCAATGTTTGGCTTTTCACTATAGCTAATAGTATTTTCTACAAAGAGTACCACTTTATTCCTATTTTTCCAATATTTGTGTATTTTTGGCATCATTAGCTTGGCTAACACCTCCTACACGATGTTAAGCAGTTGTGGTAATAGCAAACATATTTCTCTTGTTCCTTACCATCATGAAACATGACGTTTCCTGTCATTTCTGATAGGTATCTTTTATCAATTTAAGAACATTTTCATCTTTTCCTTTTTTCCAATTTACTTTTTTTAAATTAATTTGTTTATTTACTTTTGAGACAGAGTCCTGCGATGTTGTCAGGTTGGAGAGCAGTGGCGTGATAGCAGCTCATTCCAACCTAAACTCCTGGGCTCAAGGGATCCTCCTGTCTCAACCTTGGGAGTAGCTGGGACTACAGGTACACACCACCCTGCCCAGCTAATTTTTAAATTTTTTTGTAGAGATGAGGTCTCACTATACTGTCCAGGCTAGTCTTGAACTCCTGGCCTCAAGTGATCCTCCCACCTTGACCTCCCAGAGTGTGTGATTACATGTGTGAGTCACTGCACTGGCCTACTTTTTTTTTTTAATAAACTGCTGGATTCAGTTTGCAAATATTTAACTTGGATCATAATTCTCCGATGCTAACTTTGTCCTATTTTGGTATTAGAGCCAAGCTAATCTGTCTAAACAGTTTATGAAATATGTAGGGTGATCAACTTGTCTCAGGATTATCCTAATTTTAAAACTGAAAGTCCCACATCCCAGGAACCCTCCAGGCCCAGGAAAATCAAGATGGTTGATCATCCTAGAAACATGGGTTTTTTTCTTACTCCTTGAAGATTTAGTAATATTTACTTATAAAAATACGGGGGCATTTTATTTAGGTGTAGCTCTTCCTAACTGCTTTTTCCATTTCTTCTGTGACTAATCTCTTGATGCTTTTCTACTTCTTGGGCCAACTTTGATCATTTGATTTCTACAGAAAATTCTTTGCTTTGTAGAGATTTTCAATTTATTGGTACAAAGATTTAAACAGTATTTTCTTTTTCCTTTTTTTTCTTCTTCTTTTTAAAAAAATTTCTTTATCTATAGCTAGGTTCCTAAAGTTGTTCCTTCTCTTAACTTAAGATTTTTCAAAAATTTGTCTACTTTTTTGGACTTTTTAAAAAATCAGTTTTGGGTGATCAGTTTAGTTTAAACTGATCAATTCGTTTATTCTTGTGTTTTCTATAGCCTCAATTTTTGCTCTGCTCTATTAATTAATTTCCTCCTGTATCTCTTTTGGATTTTTTTCCCTTTTCTAGAATTTCTTGGAAGCTAAGACTATTTACAGTCTTTCTTATTTTCTAGTATATGTATTTAAAGCCAAAGACTTTCATGTGTATAACACCTTGGCCACAGTTCACAGGAGTGTCCATTTTCATTTTTTCTTTAATCTTAGGACTATATTGAAGAATAATTTTAAATGTAGATAGGGAGGTAGATACAGCTTTCTAACATTCTTTTTAATTTTATTGTATAGTGGTCATTGAATATAACGGTATGTCTTTTGCTATTTGGAATCTATTACAATTTCCTTTGCAGTCTAATAAGCAGGCAGCTTTTCTGAACATTTCATATGTATCCTTAAGGAATGCATATTCTATTCGATCTTTGTTGGTTCCCCAGTTTTATAAATAGTTGTCTATTAAACTAACTTGAGGCTTACCAAAAGGCTTACCAAATATTGGTTAAACCAGCATGAAAATGTGGGGAAAAAAAGGGAGAGAGAGAAGAGAAACTTTGTATCTGAGGAATACAAGCCCCTTTAAATTATCAGTCCCAAAGAGGCATTTAAAATGTCACAGCAGTCATGTCTCATTCCCCCTTGAGCTACATATTAATATTACCTCTTGAAGCCACTTGTTATTCCAGCTCTCTAACCGACTAATTGACTCACTGATGCCAAGTAGCCATAAAATGCCACGCACCCTGAATGTAGTTCAACAGTGTACATATAGTCAATCACTAGCCAATGCTACTCCTGTAAACCAGTAAGGATTCCCAAGGAACAACTTTTGCAATTGTCCCCTCTCCTGATTTGTCTTTTTTTTTTCTTAAAAACTTGAGCCTCTCTGTCCTCTGGAGCACTTCCCAAGGCAACGTGGAAGTGTGTCCCAGGCTGCAGTCCTCAACATTGCCCAAATACAATCTCTATATTAATTTTACCTCAGCTTCTTCCTCTGAATATCCTCGAGAAGAGGATATTCAAATCCCTTAATAATCTTGATTATTTATTTATGTAATAAGATGTTAAATTAGAAGTTTCAATGAAAGTGCTAAGACAGAATAGGTATTAGATTACAAAATGATTTAAGAAGACCCAAAAAAGACTGTGATATTGTAATATAATGATAAGTATATATTAATATTTGATCTCTGTACCTGGCTTTTGGCACAGAGCTCCTAAAACCCCTGTGATTTTCCGAGCGATAGGAATGATGAGAGCTTCCTTTGTTATAATATTTGGTCTTGATTCCCAGCTCCTGACACAATCGTTCCTATATAGTAAAACCTCCATAAAATCCCTAAGCGACAGGGTGCAGAGAGTTTCCAGGTTGGCGAACACATGTAGTGCTGGGAGGTGGCTCGCCCAGAGAGCCACAGGGGCTCTGCGCCCCGTGCCCACGCCTTGCCCTGAGCATCTCTTCAGTTTGGCTGTTCCTGGGCTGTAGCCTTTCTAATACGCAACTGCAAGTAGAGCGCCCTCCTGAGTTCCCTGAGCCATTCTAATAAATTATTGGTGCTGGGATGGAGATCGTGGGAACCCCTGATTTATAGCCCATCAGTCAGGAGGACAGGACGCCACTGCCATTACAAGGGCTGTCCCTGGAGTGCCGAGCCTGAGACTCGCAGCTCCTTTGGGCTGTGCCCCAAGTTTGCTCAGCAAGTCCCATCCCAAGAGAGACACCGGACAGTCTGGCATGTAGAGGAACTCATGCTTTATCTGATGGCCCCCCATTTGGCATATCCGGGACCAGCAGAAGGGTCTGGCTACCCGAGTCCTGGTAGCTCCAGCTATAGTTGTTTCCCATTTTGTAAGCAGGGCCATGGGCATTGTCATTCGTAGGCCCCCTACTTTCATCTTGACTGTAGGTTCCCGAGGGCCAAGATTGAAGGAACCCGGTCGGCCCAACTCGGAGTCAATGTCAGTGAGCCCCATTAGCTCTTGGGCTTCCAGTTTCTGTTGGGTAGTCCCTAAGGGGGCCCTCCCTTGCAACAGGCAACATCTCTTATGGGGGCACTCATTCTTCCAGTGGCTGAACACTTTGCAATTGGTGCACTGGTCTCTTCCCAGGGGTCTCTTCCCGTCCCCTGGTTCCCCCCTTTTGTGGGGGTCCGGGCCACTTGGATGGGTCGGGTCTACCGAAGGCAGCAGCCAGGAGGGCAGCCTTTTTCTTCATCCTCTGATCTTTCTCCCTCTGAGCGGTCTGTTCCCGGTTGACTTACACCTTCTGGGCCACCTCCATTAACTGTGTGATGCTCATGCCTGCGAATCCTTCGAGTTTTTGCAGTTTCCTCCGGCTGTCAGAGGCTGATTGCCCGACGAACGCTGCATTTACCATTCTCTGGTTTTCGGCTGCATCCGGGTCAAGAGGTGTGTATATTCGGTATGCCTCACAGAGGCACTCGTAGAAGTCACAGGGTGACTCCTCTGGCTTCTGGGTAATTAGGGCAACCTTGTTCATGTTGATCGGCTTTTTGGCCCCTTCCCGCACTCCTTGGAGAAGAGCCTCTCGGTACCGCTCCAGTGCCGCTTGTCCTTCTGGTGAGTTGAAATCCCACTCTGGTTGGTCTCGGGCACCGCTCGTGATGCCCATTGTTCCACATCCAGGGTGCCCACCGGCGCCCGTTCCTGCAGCCACTTCCGAGTTCCAGTCATGATCCGACACTGTTCTTCAGTACTGAAGAGGGTCAGTAGGAGTTGTCAGCAATCTTCCCACGTGGGATGGTGAGTCTGGAAGATAGATTCCAGGAGGTCAACGAGGGTCTGCGGTTTCTCCGAGGACAGGGTATGGTGTTTCCAATTCAATAGGTTGTTGGTGGAGAAAGGCTGATAATACAGGGCAGGTTGCCCC
>CAUYPO010025055.1:0-13998 GCA_963574435.1 Cheirogaleus major | reverse complement strand
TTACCAAAGATTGTTTATTTATTACAGCTGGTACCCACAGGCCTGAAGTTAAGTCACAGTTGTGATCAGTTAAGATTTGTACAGAGCGCATGTCAAGATGGAAATAAATACCAGTGTTTGTTGGCAGCTGAGATAGGCTTCACCCTCTCTTGGAAAAAAGGTTCTTTTTTTTTTTGGAGACAGTCTCACTCTGATGCTCTGGCTAGAGTGCCGTGGCATCAGCCTAGCTCACAGCAACCTCAAACTCCTGGGTTCAAGCAATCCTCCTGCCTCGGCCTCCCGAGTAGTTGGACTACAGGCACATGCCACCATTCCCAGCTAATTTTTTCTATTTTTAGTTGTTTGGCTTATTTTCTTTCTATTTATAGTAAAGACAAGGTCTTGCTTTTGCCCAGGATGGTCTCGAACTCCTGAGCTCAAGTAATCCTCCCGCCTCGGCCTCCTAGAGTGTTAGGATTACAGGTGTGAGCCACCATGTCAGGCCCGACAGAAAAAAGGTTCTGTTTTCAGAGATTGAATATTGAGGGGGAGAAATGGTTCCCAGTTTGTGGTGACAGACCTGAAGCTGAGAGGTTGAATGGAGCTCATGGAGAGAGACCCGGTTTCTGGCCATGACTCTGCTATGTTGTTTTAGGCAAATATTGGTCTTGGGGTTTGGGTTTCCTCTTCATCAGTAAAATCATGTTGATATCTTCCAACTTTAAAAATCATTCAGTATACATCTTTAGCATGCTATTTTTTTTAACTGAAAAATTGATCAGCTACAAGTTAATTTAGTGCTGATTTTGCATCATCTTATGGATCTAGGCAGGAATGTGGGCCATCTAAGGGGAAGTTTGTACTTTTTTCTTACTTTTATCCTATTGCCAGACATCCATTTTGCCAGATTTCCTCTAAGATAGAGGAACATTTGCTCTTTAAAAAAAATCTCACCCCAGGGTCTGTTGTTCCCAACTAGTGCCTTTTGAACATTGGTTTAACCTGTGACAGTTTTAAGGCTTCTTTTGGGTAGGGTTTCCAGCTAATCCTGATCTGTACCTGTGCACTCTGTTGGATCACTAGGGAAGGTGAGGTGGCATGCTTAGTTTAATGTCCTCAGAAATAAACACAGGGGAACTCTGAAATTAGCAGAATTAGTAGTACGTTCATCTTTTCTTTTTTAACCCATGAAACTCTCACTCAGAATTTTCTTCTGTTAATTTGTGCATACAAAGCATTCTCGTACCCTTTGAATGGAACACATTGCTTTGAAATATGGGCAAAATGACTATTGCACACTAGACCCCCAAATTATTCTTTCCCGATCTCAGAGTACTCTATTGGTATTTCTAAAGAAAACATTTAGTTCATGAAGTCCAGAGATTCAGCGACATAAAAACGCCAGGGTCAGGAAACCCTGGTCTTTGCAAAGTCAGTATGGTAGAACCTCACAGAAAGAGGAGTTTGTATTTCCCTAATTTTATTTCAAAGCTACAACTTTTCAGAAGTCTTCAGTCATCCTGCATTCTTCTGATTAGAGAACCAATCCCTAAGTTGTGTGTTAAGGCGCTGATGTGTACAAGTTGTTGCCCAAACTGGAGTTCAGCTGAATGGGAATGAGACGCTTCCCTTTTTGTTCTCCTTTGCCTTAGGAGCCTGTCACCACACTGAGAAGATTAGACGAAAACTCTCTGCAGTTTATTTTCTTTTCAAACAAGTTACATTATAGAGGGACTTTTAAACTAAAAGAAGAAAAGCTCTCTCTTTGTTACAAACAGCAGTGTGTAGTTTCAACTTGTCTTGGACTTCCTCGGAGATCCGGTGTAAACTTGCTGTGGTTTGCCTTTGGGCATCAAACTGTTTAGCTTGGCTCTATTATATCTGTAATTGCTGCATTTTAATAATTGCCCAATATTCTTGTCAGCAATTTGCAGTTTATATTTTTAATAGAACCATTTGCCTTTCTCTTCCACAGGTTCATTCAGACCTAGTTTAAGTCCCTGGATCAACGCAGCACAATCCCTCAGACCCTCTGCAGCTGTGGGCAGGGGGCGTCGCAAGCTGCTTAAACATTCCCGTAAGCCTCGTGCTGCTTACAGTTCGTGTGCTCCGTAAAAATCCTCTGGGAAGCCGTCTTCTAAGATCTCTTTACAGGGTTTTTGCTTTACAAAAATTGTCTTTAGCATTTGGTGGGATAGCGTATTCTTTCAGAGAGGTTTTTCCTTATCAGTCCATTCAGGAAATTTAATTTTTTGAAGGGAAAAAATAGGGACAAATTCTCTTTGCTGTTGTTGAATTTTTAAGTTACCAGAGAGGATTAGCACTTGATCTGAGGTGATGTGGAATTATGGTGACAGAAATGTTGGACTGCAACGGATGATTGAAGTCATCTTAATGGCTTCCAAATTATCTCTATAATTTAGTCAGCTTTAGAGACAAGACTATTGTGTCACCCCTGACTTGTGCCTCAACTTGACTGGCAATTTTGTTCTTTTAGTGATTCCACTCATTAGCTTATCTCCTTTGTTTGGTCTATTGTAACGTTAATGTTTATTTTGGAGTAAACAAAAGATTGAACTGGTTTTACACTAGCTAAGAATTACACGAATAGCTACACACCAATTTCTCTACTTTATCAGCATAAATTCCTCAAAGAGAATGGACAAGTAGTGATACAGTACAGTTATAATGGCTAATATTTATTATGCGCTAGGCACTTCTCTAAGCATTGTATATGTATATTAACTAACTGAGTCTTCACAACAGCTTACCGTATCCTACCATGGGATAGGTTCATTCCTGAAGAGTAATTTCCCTAACATCACCCATTTGAGAGGTGGAAGAGTGGGCTAGCACCTAGGCAGATTTATAACTGCCCTCACAACCCATGTTCTATTCATACTAGGCTTTTAATCACTATCGTGTACCAAGATTGAGCCATAGTGCCTCCTGTATATGCAATAATTTAGTTTTAAGGCATATGTTAGAAAGCCTTTTTGAAATTAGAAACTTATTGCTATTATTCTGGATAGGTAGTACTTGTACATGGTACAAACCCAGAAGGGAATTCAGTGAAAAGGCTTCTGATCCCTCCCACCCCTGTCCTCTAATCACCCTATATCCCCCCTCATAGATAGGCAGTTAGTGTTACAACTGCAGAGAAATGTTTAAATATCTTTCTCTTAACCCTTGATGCAATGAACTAAGACCATTTAATTAGAAACTCATTTTGGTATCATTTTAATATTTTTATATTGTATCTGCAAATGACCAAACTGGCTGGCTTTGTCTCTGGAGGTAGTATGCAGGGTTCTGTGGATGATATTTCCTGGGTATGGGTAACAACCCCAGGTGTTGGAGATGGTTCCTGGAAACTCCACCATCCTGCCTTTCCCAGGGCTTGGATCAGGCAGGTTCTTTGCACTTTTATTCAGTGTTGGATAACTTTTATTCCTGATCAGAAGAAACAATGCTTAGGACATAGTAGGTGCTCAATTAATGTTTGTTGAATTGTACAAGTGGCCAGTTTAGGGATAGAGGGCTGGAAAATATACATAGGAGTGTCTAAGTGAGGGAACAGGGCCATGGGAAAAATATTCAAGTTAAGAAAACTACCACAAAACTCTCATTCAAGACTCTGGGTAGGAAAAGGTTAGAAAGGACCTTCTGGATTCTCTAGTCCAGTAACCAGATAGTCTCAGATGGGGCTGAGAGGCAGGGAAGACTTTCTCCTGCTAAAATGTTGGCAAACAGTTGAAATAAGAACCTTGCCTTTTTATGTTTCTTTATTTTTTCAGATTAATTCTCGGTGTAATTTAATTTGATCCTTGTGATAACCCTGTCATTATAGCATTAGTTTGAGTCTCTAATCAGAGCTGTTTGTGTTTTCTTGCTGGCACTAGGGAGTACGTGTATCGAGTAGCATTGATTACTTTAGTACCACAACATAACTGGGGATGGTACATTTCAGGTGCACCCCGATTTTCCTCTATATTCCTGAAAATTCTGTATAAAACCAAAGATTTAAAATGTCAAAAATAGGCCGGGCACGGTGGCTCACACCTACACTTCTAGCACTGTGGGAGGCCAAGGCGAGAGGCTCTCTTGAGCTCAGGAGTTCGAGACCAGCCTGAGCAAGAGCGAGATCCCATCTCTATAAAACACAGAAAAATTAGCCTGGCATCGTTGTGTGTACCTGTAGTCCCAGCTATTCGAGAGGCTGAGGCAAGAGGATAGCTCCAGCCTAGGAATTTGAGGTTGCAGTGAGCTACGATGATGCCACTGGTGACAGAGCAAGACTCTGTCTCCAAAAAGAAAACAAACCCAAAAAACAAACAAAAAGATAAGCAGGACATTTGCAATAAACCTCTCTATTAGATGGTTACTACACCTACCCTAGTTCTCTTGAGTTTTTCTTGGCATCTTTTAAGATAAATTTCTTCTCTTAATGCTTTTCAGAAATTCTGTTTAATGTGTGTTTATGAAATGAAGTTTTTGCAGTTTTCTTATTGAAGTTTGTTTACTTTTACAGGCGATTTGAAAATTGCTAAGAAGAATTTTAAGACCACTTCTGATTTGCAAAGATCGTCTGCTTTCTGAAGAACAGCAGGCAGAGGTGACTGGACGAGACACACTGTTGGAGAATAAAAATGACTTCCCATTACGTGGTCACCATGTTTGCCCTGATGAGCTCCTCTTTAGCCATGGCAGGCAAGTTGCATAATATAAATTGCATGTTTGTTATATTCATTTGGATAGCTTTGTCCTCAGTCTCTTCAGTTTAGAAGAATTTAGGCCATGTGATGTTCATGAAGAACTTGAATTTTTATGTTCTTCAGGGAAATAAAATATTTGACTACTGTACACATACGTAATGTTGCCTGTGCTATGTTTTACCACGTGCTAGGCATTGTAATGTCAGTGACGCAGATACCTAACTAACCTGTGTGGAGGCAGTTAGAGAACAAATATGCTGATGATTAATCCCATTTAACTTTGTTACATACATAGATTATATTTACATTCTTGTTCCTAAATAAGAATTTCAAGAAAGCCTTTTTCTTCTTTATTATGAAATAAATAGTCCTTCTAGATAGAGATGACTCTCCTGACATGGGGTGTTTGGGAGGTATTTAATTTTGCCTATTTCAGATATTTTAATATGTAACTTTTTAATAAGTAGAGAAATACACTGTACTTCCTGGAGGCCTTCTGAGTATGAGGTTGGAGAAGAGAAGAAGCAAATGACTTGGTCGGAATGTTGTTGCTTAAGTAAGAGTATCAGACCCCCCACACCAGTATCTTAGTGTTTTCTGTCAGCGTTACTTAATACATTTGAAGCTTAATTTGCTCTATTTTGTTATAATTTGCTTTGTGTCTATTCTGTAATGAGCTACATAAAACTAATTTGTTGGACCAGTTCTGGAAACTGGCAGATCTCAACAAGAAAAGCATTGACTTGAAAAGTGATTAGCCTCTTGGTATTGGCTATTGAATTGCACATACAGATGACAGTGATAGTAATTACCATTTATTGAGTGTGCATTACAGCCAGGCCCTGGGCTCAACAATTATAGAATATAAAAATGAATAAATCACTTGAAAGTAAGATTCTGGAAAAAAAAAAGAAAAAAATGAATAAAGGTATTCTTATATAATGAGCTCACTTAATTACAACTCTGTTAGGTATAATTATTTTATTATTTTTGCCATTTTATAGATGTTGAAATGAGATATAGAGAGATTAGGTAACGTGCATGGTGCATGGTGTCATATAGCTGGAAAGTGGGAGAGCCAGATTTTACGTCTATATTTTTGGTTTTTTTTTTTGAGACAGAGTCTCGCTCTGTCGCCCGGGTAGAGTGCAGTGGTGTCATCATAGCTCACGGCAGCCTCATACTCCTGGGCTCAAGCAATCCTCTTGCCTCAGCCTCCCAAATAGCTGGGACTACAGGCACACGCCACCACACCCAGCTAATTGTTCTATTTTTTGTAGTGACGGGTGGTGTCTTACTCTTGCTCAGGCTGGTCTCGAATTCCTGAGCTCAAGCCATCCTCCTCCGGCCTCAGCCTCCCAGAGTGCTAGGATTACAGGTGTGAGCCACCCCACCTGGCCTACATCTATATTCTTAACCTCTGTATTATACTGAAGAAACCAGATTGCCATTAAAACTCCAACAGACTCAGGCCAGGGGTCACGTGCAAACACAGACTGAGTGAAAGCTAGCCGGGAAAAATTGTTTTGTGAGACTGGAAAGCAGAATGTCCTCCTCACAGCAAATATCTTGAAAGAAAGTTGTGAGGTCTTGTTTTTTTTTGAATGCCAGTATGTGAATTTGAACTGCCCATTCTTTCCGTATTATTATCTGTCAGCAGTTTCATTTTGTCTCATTATTGAAGTGTTATTCGCTTTTTAGCCTGTACATTAAAACAGATCTTAATTGTCATTAAAAAGTAATAGCAACAAAAAAAAAAAAAAAAAAAAGAAAGAGAGAGAGAAATGGCTTGACGGAAAATTTGCTGTTTTGATGACAAGATGTCTAATCGTACCTGGTGGGGTTGAGGCAGGGCTTTCATTGATGCCTGGGTCAGACTGAAAAACACAACTGAAGAAGGTACTTCATGGGAAAGCATGAGTTTGAGGGCCCTGTACAACCTTGATGTATTCGATAGTGAATTAGTTTTGCTTAAGATCTTCTTTTCCTCTTTCAAGCTATTGGGAAAATATGTATTTTTTCAGTTGTATAAATGCTCAAAGCTTTGCTGAGGTGGAAAGGATAGTTTAAAATTACAGATTTTATAACAACTTGAGACAACTGATAAGCAGCACAGAGGAAGGGATGCTTTTTGGTGTAGAAGTTTGTTGGTTGTTTCCATTTTTTACATTCTGGGGCACTCTGGATGAGTTGAACTTAATGAAGATAGGAATAATAATAGTGAACATTTAGAGTATTAATAATCACTGTATGCTAGGTCCCGTTCAGAGTGCTTTACATCTTATAACTACCCTAGGAAGTATAGATACTTTGATTATCCCCAGTTTATAACTGAGGAAACTGAAGCACAGAGAGGTTAAGTAATTTCCTCAAGGTCGCACAGCTAATAAATAGCAAATTTAACTATAAACCTACTTGTTCTAGGTCTAGAGATTGAACCTTTAAGATGCTACACTATGAGGAAGGGTTTGTTTTGAAATAATAATGGGTTTGCTTTAAGCCATCTGTGTCCTATTGAAACATTAAGTGAATCACTTAATTTGCTGAGTTCCTGCTAAGTGCAAAGCACAGTACTAGTCACTTACGGATATATGTACAAAGAAATATAAGATTCATCTCTTCTTTTGAGTTGCTTGTACTTTAGTTAGGCTTAAAAAATATCACCCTGTAACCAAATAACCATTGTATGGTGAATACCAAGCAAAACCCAAAAGACCTCAGAAGGGTCAAAAGGGGGACCCCGGTGGGTTAGAGCAGCCAGGGAGGGCATTGTGGAAGCTCTCGTCTCCAGCTCTGTCTTAAAGACTGGGCAGGGCGCTGAGTTGACCAGATGGGGAACCATGCCCAGCACAGGATGTGGCACTTAGATGCTTGACTTTTTTTGTTTTTTTTTGTTTTAATGAATGGATGACCTGGAGAGTTGGTATGGAAATAGGAAGAAAGATGGGAGTAGATTATGGAGGACGTTCAATATCAGACTGAGGCTTGTAGATTTCATTCTGAGGTTTGGATTCTCTCTTCCATCCCCTGTAGCCCAAGGCATGCACTATTTAATCTTAGAATTCAAACTGTGGCCTCAAACAGTGAGGCTGAGAATATACTCTCATTAGCTTCAGACACAACAGGGCCTGGCACTTAGGCTGGCGTTGATCAAGGGCTTTCTTTCTGCCAGCTAACTTATTTTGTGTTTATAAGACAGCCCTGTGAGGTAGGTATTATTGTTAAGTTCATCACTTCCATTTTACAAACAAGGAAACTGAGACTCAATTTGATTAATAATTTGTATGAAGTCCCATAACTAGCAAGTGGCAGAGCTGGGACTTGAACCCAGGCAGTTTGGCTTTAGAGTCCAGCCCTTTGATCACTTGACTAGGTCCTTCTCTCAGGAGGAGACCCTTGATGTGGAATGAGTAAACCTCTTCTTGATTGATTAAATACCAGGTGAGTAGCCACCGGCGTAACGTCCTGAAACCAGGTTAAGCCCCTTTGGCCTCAGAAGAGATGGAAATAGGTCATCAGAGCAGAAAGACTTTCAAGTAATGGGCCTTCTCCATGTGTACTCTGGCTTCACTGAAATAACCTGAACTCTCTAAAATCAGAGGGAAGTTGTAGAGTTCTTGGTAGCAGAGGGGTGAGAGTTATAACAGGCCTCCCTTAGATACGTGGCCAGGGGAGGGGCAGAGCACAGTGGAGTGCATAAAATGAGCCCAAGTTAGAATAGCAGGGGCCTGCTTGTTCCAGCTCTATGGGTTTGGCTGGGCCTTCAGTGAAAGCCTTTTTTTCCTTCTCTGCTTTGGCGGAGGGTGAAGGAGGCAGGGGCAGCAAGCTGCATCCCAGTGTTAGTGGTTGCTTTGATAGAACTTGTACTTTCCTCCCTCCCTTGTTCCTTGGTATATCGTATAGTTGCAGGGAGGGCGGGTGGGCGGGAATGCTCTTGCCGAACACGAGCTGTGGAGGACCCTTGTGCCTCCTGGTTAGAAATTACCTTAGGTTATTTATTGGTACCTTCTCTTACATCCTATCCTATAACCTACCTTATGTCAGGAAAGTGGGAAGTTTAAAAAATAAACTCTTGCTATTGCAGGCTTAAGCCTCATTAAGTTTTCACTCTAAAAACTGTTCTATACTTGTATGATAACATTAATATTGAGAGTATCTGCTTCCCAGGCTGAAGTGGTTCATTCATTATTTCATCTTTTGTAATTTGTGGTAAGTATACTTTTCTTTTTAATACAAAAAATGTATAAAAATAAAAACTTAAAAAGGCAAAAAAAAAAAAAACAACCCCCAAACAAAACGCTGTTCTACACATCTTTAAAAAATATTAGTTGCTGCTGCCTCTAAGGCTTGCCAGCATTGGGCAGGGCTGTGTTTCCAGGAGCCTTAACGAGAAAAAGAGGCACACACAGAGAATTCAGGGAAATCAGTTTGGTTGGAAGGGCTGGCTTTGTCTGCCCTCCATTGGCCCCTGTGCCAGGTCAAAGGGGTGCTGCTGGCGTCTATGCCCGAGGGCTGTCGATGGGATGGCTGGTTTCTGTATTCCATTGTCTCCAAACAGTGCCCAGATGCCTCCTTTTGGAAGCTTGCCCGCAACCTGAACACTGCACGTTTCTATTGAGAAACATATTTGATTTCACCTCTACTAGGTGTACCTGGAATTCCAGGTAGAGTCCACAGGAAAACTGAGATATTTTTAGTCTGAGCTATTTTTCTGCTAAGAAAGCTCTGAACTCTTTGTGTACAGGGGACAGCAAGCCAAGACCCCAGCTGGTTAATACTTGGTCTGGAATGGCACGAGCTGGCAGCCTTGGGGAGAGTCTAAACTAATATTAATATCATATTGTATTTATACTCTTCCAAATGGTCTTACACCAAGTATTTCATTTGATCCTCACAGCAGTCTCTAGGGCAGACAGGTATTATTTTCTTCATTTCTAGAGTAAGAGTAACGGGGCTTAGAGAAAGCAAGCAAGTTATAAAGATGATTCAACTCTTGGTTGAACTGGAACTCAAACACACTTTTGCAGACAAACTGCACCAACAAATCTTACACTGTTTTTGCTACAGTGCACCCCTCAGCCCGTCTTGACAGTAAAAATTGTACATATTTATGGTGTACAACATGATGTTTGGATACATGTATATATTGTGGAATGGCTAAACCAAGCTATTTCTCATATGCATTACCTCACATATTTTTTGTGGTGAGAACTCTTAAAATCTATTCTCTTAGCAATTTTCATGTATACACTATGTTGGTTTTCTGGTTTTTTTTTTTTTTTTTTGGTTTGGTTTTCATATTTTTATAGGGGCCCATGGGGGCGAGGGGGCCTCCTCCTGTCCAGTGAGGTGCTCATAGCTTCCCCGGCCACTCCAGGCTTGGCCCTGGGGTCCTGGGGGTGGCTGGGCACAATTGGCATATTCCTGTCATCCTGTGGGCACTGGGTAGTTGTAGAGAGTGGCCTGGTGGGTCAGGATGGTGTACTTGGCGTAGGGGCCGAGTAGGGGCAGAAGTACAGTGAGGCCGGCAGTGGTGAAGGACGTAGCCGTGACCGGCTCCGTGGCCCAGGCATTCTTGAGAAAGGCCCAAGTCCTTGAGGGGTGGGTCACCCCTGCAGGGGTAAAGACTATCTTGGTCTCAGCTGTGGCGGTGGCTGCTACAATTATTTTTTTGTTTTTTTATTTTTATTTGTTTAGAGACAAGGTCTCTCTCTACTGCCAGGCTGGAGTACAGTGGCACTTTCGTAGCTCACTACAGCCTGGAAACCCTGGGCTCAAGTGATCCTCCTGCCTCAGCCTCCTGGGTAGCTGGGACTACAGGCGTGTGCCCCATGCCTATAATACATTGTCATTAACTGTAATCACCAGAATGTACACTATATCTCTTGAACTTATTCCTCCTGTCTAACTGAAATTTTGCGTCCTTTGACCAACATCTCCCTAATCTCCCCACACCACAGCCTCTGGTAACTACCAATTTACTCTCTGTTTCTATGAGTTTGACTTTTTTAGATTTCACATATAAGTGAGATCATTCAGTGTTTGTCTTTCTGTGCGTGGCTTATTTCACTTAGCATAATGTCCTTCAGGTTCATCCATGTTGTCTCAAATGACAGGATTTCCTTCCTTTTTAAGGCTGAATAGTATTCCATTGTGTATACATTTTGTTTATCCATCTTGGACTTGAAATAATGGCATGAGACCCTCAGAGGTGGTTCTGCCATAGTTTTCTCCACTCTGCTAACCGAATGAGCAGGGTGCCAGTGTGGGCTGCCACCAGGGGATGTAGAGGACAGAGGATGGATAGTCTTGAAGGTTCAAAGCAGATTGAAAAAAGGCCTTCTGTTGCCAACCCCCAGGTTTTTGGCCACAGCTAGTCGATTTGGTCTGTGATGATTATTGTCTTTAAGTGGTCATTATAACCACTTTTATGTTTAATTCTGCTTTTGGGCATGCAAGGAAAGGATGTTGTCAATTGTGATACCAGCTGTCACCAGGGGGCCCAACTTTCTATGTATTTTAAAGAGCAAAGAACTGTTATTAAAAAACCCAGAGCGGATAGAGTGGCCTGTATTTTAGACTGTATTCCCTTTGGGGATATCATGGTACACACAAGTGTGATGAGGCCCCTCCCCCACCTTTTCCTGTGGGTTTTTCCACAGAGACAACACACACACACACACACACACACAAACACACACACACACAGAGTTGGGACAGTTAGCAGTAATTGAGAAGAAGGTGAGTTCATTTCTCAAAGATTTCCTTGCCCTGCATGGACCTAGGTGTGTGTGTTTGGGTAGAATGTGATATACTATCTAATACAAGGCCTTTTTCTTTTTTTCATTTGCAAAGTGAGTTTACCAATAGCTCATTGGGTAACTGGAGGTATATATAGTGTAAGAAAGATGTTTCTCAAGTATGTGAGTAAGATTATCCCTAGGTTTGATGTCAGACAAGTCAAGAGAACCCAGGTTTGTCTCTCCTTTGCATCCTTATCCTAGACTGTGTGATTGCCACCCTGCTTTCTGGATTTCTGATTTATTTGGATTGTTTTAGGACATCCATGATGGTCTGTTTTATAAATAGTGATCAACATTTCCATCGGGACAGAGCTACCTGTATGTGCCTACACAGCTTTTTAATTGATAAAAGCTATAATTTTACCAGTTGTGTATATACGAATTAGTTTTAGCTTTCTTGCTTTGATGACCAATCCCTGGTACACTAAGGGCACCTTGAATCTCCCGATAGAGCTCTGAGCATGCTGATTTTGGAAGTGATGTGGGATCAGGGAGCGTTCTGGGATGTGTTCCAGCGTGAGGCCTGCCTGCGGGACTGGCCCTGCACACAGGCACTGGGGCGCTTGCCCCTCCCGGATGATTGGCCCATCCTGCGCCACGTCCGCGTGAGCCACTGACTTTCATTTTCTTTAAAACATTCTCTGCCAGAGTGGTCTAAAAACATTTATCCTGAAGTCCAATCTAGTCATATTTTTGTTTTGTAAGAGGACACTGTAAATCAGGTGGAATTCTAGAGGGCTTAAAAATGCACTTTCAGAATGTTCCTTCCAAGGAATAGGCAGCAGGTGCTCTGGGGACTGAAGCCCAGCTATTCTCCTGCTCCTTCTGCCAACTCGTAGAAATCTTAAAAAAAAAAAAAATCGAGAATGGAATGTGGAAAATTTTACTGCCTTCAAAGTAAAATAATGATTTAGAAGAAATTTTATTTTAAAGTTATTCTCTGTTGGCAATAGGGGGGAGCCATATATGGCAAGAGGAAAAAGGCCCAATAAAACCACTTTAAATTCTTTGTGTTGCTTCCTTTTGTCTTCACATGCCTGAATACCTTAGTCCTAGTCTAGAAGATCCACCAGAGCCATCAGGGATAACACCTCCTTCCTTCCTACTCTCCTACCCCATCCAAAAGCATGCTCGGGTAGCACAGCGCTCAGGGGAGAGTGGAACATCTGCCTCTGGAGTTGGTCCCTGCTCTGTTGTCTTCATTGTTGACACCACCAGGCTGCTGCAGCATTTTCCTGTAATAAGTTTTTCCAGTGGGATGCATCTACGCATGAAAATTATGTTTCATTGCTGAAAATTATATTCATAGTTACGTATACAGCATGGTGAAGCAAAATGCCGCATAGCTTCCGCCTGCCCCATCTTTTCCTTTAGACTTAGAGGAAAGAACCATTTATCATTTTGCCTTTGCTTTAACCTTTCAAGTAACTGCTATGTTTTGATGAGAACTTGCAGTCTAGTCAGTAAACTTTCAGTACCTACCAGGTCTCAGGTGCTTTGCTAGCTTCTGATGCACAGAAATGGGGGGACTTTGGAGGTAGTGCAAAGGATGAGTTTTTCCATCTTTTCCTAACACAGATTTCCTAAGATATTGATTTATTCAACAGGCATTTATTAATTACCTATTGTATTTCAGACACTATTCCAGGTGTTGGAGATATAATAGTGAACAAAACAAAAACTCTTATCCTTACGAAGTATGCCTCTAGTGGAAAGAACCCTCCTGATTTCCAAGTCTTGTTCTTTTCCTTCCTCAAGTGGTCTGTTTTTCAAGATTATGAGTTTTGAGGGTCTTACTACCTTTCGCAGAAATGCTTCTTATGGTGTTTTAAGTTAATGTTCAGAGAAATATGGTTGCATCTAGCTTTATATAGTAAATGAATATTTTTTAATTGTGTATAAACCCATTTTTATAAGTTAAACTACATATTGTGAGCAAGGAGCTTGATATTTATGTTAGGTCATTAAATATGAAATGTCCTATTTCAAATAAAAAATGTAGTTTATTATATCTCAAACAAGAAGCAGCAGAATGAATCAAAGTATGTACCTAAACTGTTGACACAATGTTGCCATCTTAAGGCAACTTGCTTATGCTAGCAGTGAAGAGGCCTGGAGAGCAAATGGCAATGAAATTGTGAAAGGCGTTTTCCACAGCTTGCTGAAAATTGAATATTTTTCCTTGCAAGAAGTGGTCCAAAGCCTCGAAGAAGTGGTAGTCAGTTGGTGCAAGGTGAATAGGGTGGATGACAGAGAGTTTCCAAGTCCAGCTTCTGTACTTTGAGCAGCATTGTTTGTGTGACATGTGGTCGAGTGTCGTCCTGCAAGAGGACTGGCCTCTTTTGACCAATCTCTGCTGCTTAATTGTAAGTATCCTCATCATTTCATCCAATTGGTTGCAGTAGACATCTGCTATAATCGATTAACCAGGTTTCATGAAGCTGTAGTGGATAATACCAGCGCTGGACCACTAAACAGACACCGTTAGCTTTTTTTTGGTG
>CAUYPO010025053.1:0-26468 GCA_963574435.1 Cheirogaleus major | reverse complement strand
AAATAATGTGGTCTCCCCATCCTAGGTGTCTGCTTTTCCACTGCTGACCTCTTTGTGTTTTTTTACACCTTTCTGATAATTTCTGAAGTTACACTAAAATAGTGAAGTCATAATTTCTGAATGATTTCTTTTCTTTCTTTCTTTCCTTTCTTTCTTTCTTTCTTTCTTTCTTTCTTTCTTTCTTTCTTTCTTTCTTTCTTTCTTTCTTTCTTTCTCTTTCTTTTCTTTTCTTTTCTTTTCTTTTTCTTTTTACAGAGAGAGAGTCTCACTCTGTTGCCCTGGGTAGAGCACAGTGGCATCATCATAGCTTACTAAAACCTCAAACTCCTGGGCTCAAGCGATCCTCCTGTCTCAGCCTCCCAAGTAGCTGGGACTACAGGCATGCGCCACCACAGCTGGCTAATTTTTTCTTTTTTTCTTTTTAGTTGTCTGGCTAATTTCTTTCTATTTTTAGTAGAGACTAGGGGGGTGGGGGATGTGTGGGGGGGTGGTCTCATTCTTGCTGAGGCTGGTCTCGAACTCCTGAGCTCAAGCAATCCTCCCACCTCAGCCTCCCAGAGTGCTAGGATTACAGGTGTGAGCCACTACGCCCTGCCTTCTGAATGATTTCACCCTAATAGGGTCCCAGAACCACTTGTATATGTTTAAAAAGGTTCCAGTGTTTTTTTTGTTTGTTTGTTTGTTTGTTTTTGAGACAGAGTCTCACTCTGTTGCTGGGGCTAGAGTGCCGTGGCATCAGCCTAGCTCACAGCAACCTAAAACTCCTGGGCTCAAGTAGTCCTTCTGCCTCAGCCTCCCGAGTAGCTGGGACTACAGGCTTGCACCACCATGCCCGGCTAATTTTTTCTGTATATTTTTAGTTGGCCAATTAATTTCTTTCTATTTATAGTAGAGACGGGGTCTCCCTCTTGCTCAGGCTGGTTTCGAACTCCTGACCTTGAGTGATCCGCCCGCCTCGGCCTCCCAGAGTGCTAGGATTACAGGCGTGAGCCACCACGCCTGGCCGGTTCCAGTGTTTTTAGTTGAGATTCAAATGTAAAACTCAGAGTCTAGTTAATGATTTACAGAGTATTAGGGACTGTACATGAACTGGAGCTTTTACTCTAGCTCAAGATATAAGATCTTATAATTTGGTTTATAGCATAGTCAAGTTTCATATATGTACATTGCTTTCTTCCAACTTATGAGAAAAATCATCCTCAGAAGTGTGGGCCCTAATAGCCCAAATACAAGCTACTACAGATACATTCCAAATAGATGGAAAATAAGATTAAAGACTAACTTGGGATCCAGCAATCCTACTTCTGGGTATTTATCCTAAGGACTTGAAGTCAGTACGTCAAAGAGATATCTGCATGCACACATTCATTGTAGCATTATTCACAATAGCCAAGTTATGAAATCAACCTAGGTATTCATCAGTGGATGAATGGATAAAGAGTATGTGGTACATATACTCAATGGAATACTACTCAATCTTTAAAAAGAAGGAAAATCTGTCATTTGCAATAACATGGATGAACCTGGATGACATTACGTGAAATAAGCCAGACAGAGGAAGGAAAAAACCCACATGTTCTCACTTATATGTGGAATCTAAAGCAATGAAACTCATAGAAGCAGAGAGTAGAATGGTGGTTACCAGAGGTTGGAGGGTAAGGGGGAATGGGGGAGATGTTGGTCAAAGGGTAGAAAGTTGCAGTTAGACAGGAGAAATAAATAAAAAGTATTTAAGGTAATGGATATGTTAGTTAGCTTGATTCAATCATTTCACACAGTATACATATGTCATAACATTACTACGTACCCTCATAATTTTTTTTTATTTTTTGAGACAGAGTCTCACTCTCTTGCCTGGGGTAGAGTGCCGTGGCATCAGCCTAGCTCACAGCAACCTCAAACTCCTCAAGCGATCCTCCTGCCTCAGCCTTCCGAGTAGCTGGGACTACAGGCATGCACCACCATGCCCGGCTAATTTTTTTTCTATATATTTTTAGTTGAACAATTAATTTTTTTCTATTTTTAGTAGAGACGGGGTCTCGCTCTTGCTCAGGCTGGTTTCGAACTCCTGACCTTGAGCAATCCGCCTGCCTTGGCCTCCCAGAGTGCTAGGATTACAGGCGTGAGCCACTGCGCCTGGCCCGTACCCTCATAATTGTATACGATTATAATTTGTCAAAAAAAGATTAACTGAGAAGAGATTATTCATTTTAACAAAGGTGTATTTTTCTTTTCTTTTCTTTTCTTTTCTTTTTTTTCTTTTTAACAAAGGGATCCACTTTAGGGTTCCTTTAAATATACTTTAGGGATATTTCAAATAAGTGGTGGTTGTGAGGATTAAATGAAGTAATAGAATTAATCCACTCAATGTAGTGCTAGGCACATAGAATGCATGCAATAAATGTTAGTAATGAATAAATCAAATCAAAGTTTAAGTCCTATTCATACAACCCTTTCAGGAATGCATCTATTCCATGAAGTTAGGTGTACTCATATAGATAGTCTAGCTATAAGAACTGGACTCCTAATTTTTCCCCAAGGTAGCTCAGTGCTGTTGATGTTGGCTCCAGAGTCATAAAAAACTACCTGCTCTACCGTGGACTGCCTAAATCCTACCAATTCATTAAAGTGGATGAAAAATTGAAAATTAAGTTTTTGTTTACTTCAAATCATCATAGAACATTTCTGCAAGTGTTTTTTGGGTTTTCAGCCTTCAGTTTGCACTCTTCCCCGCAGAGGATGTATAGTTTGCTTAGGTAACCACCACTGTGTTGTTGAATTGTAGTTCTTTACCTGAAAGTCTAAGAATATCATTAAGATTAAATCATGTTGCATAACAGCTCTTACTTCATTTGTTCATCAGATTACATCATGTAATTTGGATTGACTTTGGGAAATCTGCACATGTTGGAGGGGATATGAAGTGACTCTTAAAAATAATCAAATTATGTCAAAGAGAGTATTGTGTAACTTTACCCGTATCATTCCGGTGAGGATTATGGACAAGAGTTTGTATAATTTAACGAGTACTACCAGAATTGGTCAGTAGAGGGAGCAAGAGGAGTTTTTAGTGACTTTCTGTTGGTTTTCTTTTTGTTTTCATGAACTCAAAAATAAGACCTGAGTGAAAGACGGAATGAACTTCCTTATGAACTTGAGAACCAGTTTATCTTACGTCTGCCTATGGTAAGAAACCTCTGTATCTCAGAGCAAATGTCTTCAGTGCATGAGTGTAGTTCTCCTTGGATTCTGTAACATTTCTATTTCAGGTAGGCTGTAAAAACTCAGAACATCTGTTTCCCAGGAATCATGTTCTATTAAGCAGTCCTATCCTAGTGTGTACTCTTTTAGCAGATTTTTTCCCTCCTGTACATACCACCTATCATGTGGGTTGATTTCTTGGCAAAACAGCTGTGACGATGATGTCACTTATCACAGATACTAACAGCCTATTCCCTGGACAGCCATGATAAGACTCTTCTGAAATCCTTTCTGTCACCTCAAAAGGGGCAGTGAGAAGGACCAGCCCTATATCTCCTGTAAATTTATCACCATGCAAGCTGTCGAAGCTCATCTCAACATGTATTTGGGTTTCTTCCACCCCTGATACCTGTATTCATGCATTTCTTAGTCTAGGAAGCTATATTAAGGATGAGGTTCAGAAAGCTATTTCCCCAATTAGGGTTGATGAATATGCCAATTAATATGTCAGGTACGCTGCAGCTAAGCCGTTCTTTAGCAACTACAGCTGAAAGGTAGCAGTGACAGGCAGGAATGTAGAGCTAGGAGAAGGCATTAACTGTAACTACTAAAAGACGATGATGAGATTAGAGTCAGCCTCATCCTAACTTGATTCATACAATGCATGGTCTTGCTATTAACATTTGGGAGGTGTAAGGTTTTATTTAAGGGAGAGCTTTCTTTGATATATCTATTCTCTTAGCTGCCAAGTAGATAAGTAATCCTGATTTTTCAATTTACCTCCTTTTTAGGAACATGCTTGTACTGTGAGGAACTTAATGCATTCTGGAAGTGTCATCTCGAAGGATAAACTAAAAATTGACTTATCTTGTAAGTAGTTAATATCCATTCAGCATCCATTGAACAATAATGTACCAAGGGATTGCTATGTTCCAGGCACTGTACTATGTACTAAGGATGTGAAAAAGAATATAATATGGTCTCTGACTTGATGGACTCATGGTTTAGAGAGGCTTAAGTCCTATTAAGAGGAAAGAAAGTAGGGATTATGCAACTTTGGGTGAGTAATTATCATAGTGTATATAAGGAAGAACTTAGGGGTTAACTGTGGGATTTCCATACTGCCAGTAGTCTCATATACAAGCTTTATGATTTTCTAATGTCCAAGAGAATGACAAATGGATATGGTGTTCTTTGTTTACAAAGGTGACATATATTTTTTTTCTTTTCTTTTCTTTTTTTTTTTTTTTTTTGAGACAGAGTCTCACTCTGTTGCCTGGGCTAGAGTGCCGTGGCATTAGCCTAGCTCACAGCAACCTCAAACTCCTGGGCTCAAGCGATCCTCCTGCCTCAGCCTCCCAAGTAGCTGGGACTATAGGCATGCGCCACCATGGCTGGCTAATTTTTTTATATATGTTTTTAGTTGGCCAATTAATTTCTTTCTATTTTTAATAGAGACGGGGTCTCGCTCTTGCTCAGGCTGGTCTTGAACTTCTGAGCTCAAACGATCCGCCCACCTCGGCCTCCCAGAGTGCTAGGATTACAGGCGTGAGCCACCGCGCCCAGCCGGTGACATATATTTCTTTCTTTAAATAATATTTGTTACATTTGCAAACCATACATCTGGTAAGAGGTTAATATCCAAAACATAAAAGGAACTCAACTCAGTAGGAAGAAAACAAATAACCCAATTAAAAAATGGGAAAAGGACCTGAACAGACACTTTTTGAAGAAGACACACAAATAGCCAACAGATTGATGAAAAAATGCTCAGCATCACTAATCATTAGGGAAATGCAATTTTTAAATTTATTTTTATTTTAAAATTATTATTATTATTATTTAGAGACAGGATCTCACTCTGTGTCACTCCCAGGCTGGAGTGCAGTGGTGTGATCATAGCTCACTGCAACCTCAAACTCCTGGGCTCAAGGGATCCTCCTGCCTCAGCCTCCCAAGTAGCTGGGACTACAGGCATGCGCTACAACGCCTGGCTAATTTTTCTGTTTTTAGTAGAGACGGGGTCTTGCTCTTGCTCAGACTAATCTCCAACTCCTGACCTCAAGCGATCCTCCCACCGCTGAGGAGTGCTAGGATCACAGGCGTGAGCCACCACACCTGGCCAATAAATGTCATCTTTTAATGACAGCCAAAATATCCCAAGTTCAAACATATAAGAAATCCTGTGGATGTTCTTGTATAAACTCAGGGCTGGGGGAGGAGATGGAAAACGAACCCCAGCACTTACTTCCAGAAATAGAATGCAGCACCGGGTGTGTGAGCGGGTGGGTGGTAAGGGCAAGCTGACAGAGGAACAGCAGGAGCAGAGAACTTCCAGACAACACGAGCAGGGAGAGTCTATAAAGTGGCCTTCTCTCGGGCGCGGTGGCTCACGCCTGTAATCCTAGCACTCTGGGAGGCTGAGGCAGGAGGATTGCTTGAACTCAGGAGTTTGAGACCAGTCTGAGCAAGAGCGAGACCCCATCTCTACTAAAAATAGAAAGAAATTAGCCAAACAACTAAAAATAGAAAAAAATTAGCCGGGCACGGTGTCGTGTGCCTGCAGTCTCAGCTACTCAGGAGGCTGAGGCAGGAGGATCGCTTGAGCCCAGGAGTGTGAGGTTGCTGTGAGCTAGGCTGACACCACAGCACTCTAGCCCAGGCAAGAGAGTGAGACTCTGTCTCAAAAAAATAAAAAAGTGGCCTCCTCTCAGTCTTACTGGATAACAAACCCACCGAACGCGTTCATCATGGGGGAGTGGGAGCTAAGCCTCCAGTGCTGGAAGGAATCTCAGGACCATCTGGCTTAACCTGTTGTTTGCAGATGAGGAAACCAAGGCCCAGAGAGGTGAGGCAAACTGGTCATCAACTAACAAACTAGTACCCAGGGACAAGTCTCTAATCTCTAAAGACGTGGGGCCATCTCTCCCCAAATGCTAAAGTGTCATTCCCTGTAAGAATTTACCTGAGAAGCCTCCAAAGCCAAGAGAATATTAATTGTTTCATCACACTGGGTTCTAGAACAAAGTTTTAACATCTGAGAGGAGCAAGTATTAGAGGTAACAAGGAAAGTGAGCCATGTTTTATCCAGAAAGCCTCCTCTGACTACTCTACCTCTCTGATGTTTGTTTTACAATTACGATCTCCTAAACAGTTTAATACTTTATATATATAATAATGTGTTGTTTTCTTGGCATCCCAATGACATTAAAATTTTCCTGAACATAAGGACCACATCTTATGCAGCTGTTTCCCACAGCACCTCCAGTTGTGCTGAGCACACAGTTCGGGGTTCAAGAAATATATGCTTGGCTGACGCTTTCCAGGCATAATAGCCTAAAATAAAACCCTGAAAAGCTAGAGCCCAAAGGAGGGTCAGCAAAACATCTTTAGTACCATTTCCACAGGACAGCTGTGTTAATATTCTATGAAAGCAGTGGAAATGCTGTGCTCCTCTGAGCCACTGATGAAGATTTTAAAATGATCAACTTTGTTATTTGTTGTCTTCTCCCTCCTTAGGATCTGTCCCATTCCTTTAAGAGTTAAAACAAAAAAGCTCCTGCTGGGCATGGTGGCACGCACCTGTGGTCACAGCTACTGGGGAGGCTGAGGCTGGAGGATTGCTTGAACCCAGGAAGGAGTTCAAGGCTGCAGTGCGAGATCCTGCCTGTGAATAGCCACTGCACTTCAGCCCGGGCAACACAGCAAGACCCCATCTCTAATTAATAAATAAACAAACCAAAACAAAACAAAACAGCTCCACTGTAACTATTTCAAATGGTTTTAATGTCTTAAACACAGACAATAGTTTTATGATATCAGAAGAAAAAAGCTCAGAAAATAAAATTCACAACTTTTGGTCACTTGTTTTCTACCTCTAAAAAACAGAAGTGAATTCTTCGGGCTAAAATTCAAAATTTCCAGAGAAACTTATTAAAAATAAATCCTAACCTCTAATATCCTCTTGATTCTACTTTTAGACATCAGGAAATCCTTTGCAAATCAATTTATTCTTAAAGTATGATATGTTCACTAGTAATCCTATTAGTACTCAGAAAGCCCAAAGGAAGGTGACTGAAGTGGCAAGAATGCCCAGGAGGAAAACACAGGGCGCCAAGCAGTATCAGCCGGCTATTCTCTGTACTCCTGTGGCTGTAGGATCACTTAACGCAATACCCCAAACTCTGCACATTCCTACCAGTTAGATATTTATATAAAAAACTGCTTGTGAATCCTAAATTATGGGAAATATAAAAACACTTTAGTATTGCCACCGTGGTACCCTAGGAGGCCTGTGAAAAGAACAGCAGGTTATGGGAAGGGATTACAAAAGATTGCTTTTACTGCCACCCTCTGCCCTCCCTCGGATAGTTACCCAGAGTTTTGAGGTGAACAAGCCAATTCCTGTCATGGAGAATAACTGTTTTTTAGAGGGTACAAAAGCTCTGATGTACTAAACTGCTTAAAATGGAAATGAGATAAACATGTAAATTCCATCCACATTCTCTAAGTTTGTCTGGTGAGATAGACTGTGACCTGGCAACTCCAAGGTCAAATCAAATGCTGTTCAGAGACCATTATCAGTAATGTTCTGAGCAATGATTTTATGCTGGCAGCAATTTCACCCACTGGAATGACCTCTGAAAAGATAGTCTATCAAGGAGAGTTTAAAGGGACCAGCCACCTCCATTACCAACTGGCTCCTGAGTTTGGGAAAGTCCATGGGTTGCTAAATGGATCCAAAGACAAGACTCACACTGCCACAGATTCAGGATGTAGAAGTCAACTCAGCAGGGAAAAGAAATCCAGCAAGTTCAGTATGGATCCTCTGATATGTCAAAGGGAGAAGTGGGAGGCAACTCTTAAGCTTCACTACAAAAACTAAACCAGTCTTTGTAAGTGAAATCATGGATGATATGATACATGTAAAGGGCTTAGCACAATACCCACTACATCAGCAGTTCCCAACCATTTTGGGGAGGCGGAGCTCAGGCGGTAATAAAGCTCAGCCCTGTTTTCGTAACAGGCCAAGGACTAGTAATGGGCCACAGCCCGGGGATTGGGGATCGCAGAACTACATAGTAATAATAGTAACAGATAACATTTATTGAACATTTAACAGTAGTGAATCCTCAGTTGCAGTGAGCAGCACTAGAAAATTTTTGAAGCAAATACTGACCCTGTCAAAGAATTCTGGTTCAGTGTTTTTGGTGCTTTCAATAGAGAACACCATATTTTGTATGCCTTAAGTGCAACAATCATAAGGGCACCTTCTTTGAGGAATTAGAAGAGAGGCTTAAAGGATAGAGATTTCGGATAAAAAGTCAAAGAGATCAGATCTAACGTTCTTCAATAAAAATAAAATAGTTTTAAAAAGTCAAAGAGAAAAAGCTAAAGACGCATCCTCCTAAAGCTACTACATCTGTAGTTTATGATTCTATGGGCGCCATAGGGAAAGGGTTAACTGCCAACTTAGTAAAGCTGAGGAATTTTAGAGTGAGCACATTAGTTGAACAATGTGAAAAATCAGCAAAACTACTTTGCCATGAGCAGCAATCTCCCTGAAATAGGCTCTCATTTACTTTTCATTTCTTGTGCTTTCCAGTCTCTTCTCTTTGAAGCAGCTCTTGATTAGTTTCTTTTTAATTGCCACTTAATTGGGAAACAAAATTAGAACACTTATTTGATATCAGTGATGAGGTTTTTCTTTTCATTTTTGCTTTGATCTAGTTTTGAAAAACCAAAAGCTGAAGGGAGGAATTAAGAAAAAGGGACTAAAAAGATTTCTTTCCAAGAGCTAGATACAGCTATAAGCTATAAAATAAATAAGGAAAGAATGACTCTTGGAGAATCTGAAGAAGAAAACAAAGACAAGTAAGGATAGTTTTATGGGATTTACTTTCAAAAAGGCTTTCTTTTCTTTAAGTTTTTTCATAAGGGATAATATCTCATGATCAGGAAGTGAGAAAAACTCGTAAGGATTCATGTTATCCTGTGCAATGGAGAGAGCAGGATGGGGAACAGACATCCCCTACAAAAGGGCTCTTTACCCAGGGCTTACCAGCATGTCAAGGATACTGATGATATTATAAAATCAATTTCAAAAGAATCCTAGGAACACAACAATCTAAAAATGCTTTCTTGTTCCAAATATCCAGATAAACTTTACTTATTTGTTACCCCCAAATTAAAATCCACTGCCAGCTGATGAGATTTATTCTTTAGCAATTATTTCTTGGAAAGCCTTTCATTAAAAAAAAAAAAAAAAACAAGCAAATTAAACCATATAGATGAGTCATGAACTGCAGAGAGAGGGATACAGCATAAAGATTACCTTAGTTAGTCTGACTCTCCTCTCTATTGCTCAGGGTAATTTATGGTAGGCAAGTAACTGGGGGAAATTAAGCACATTTAAAAAAAATAATAGAAAAACTGTAGACAGATACACACATATATGTGTACACTTATATGTATACATGAAGTTTTATATTCACCAAATGTTTATGCTTATTATTGAGGAAACACATGACTAGAAAAGTCAAGAACTAAACTCACACACAAAGAGACAGAAGAAACTAGCATAACTGCATTCCCTATTAATCCAGGGCATAAATGTAGCTCATTTCATTACTGTAAAGCACTATGAACTTTAGTTCCTGAAAGAAAGGCCTAAGAGAATAAGGATTAGTTTTAACCATTAACCTTTATTGCATATTGTACTTCATTTACTTTTTAAAAAATTTATTTATTTTAGCGACAGTCTCGCTCTGTCGCCCAGGCTAGAGTACAGTGGCACCATCATAGCTCACTGCAACCTCAACTCCCTGGGCTCAAGCAATCCTCCCACCTGACCCTTCCAAGTAGCTAGGACTATAGGCACTCACCACCACACCCGGCTCATTTTTTAATTTTTTTTGTAGAGACAGGGTCTCACTATGTTGCCCAGGCTGGTCTTGAACTCCTAAACTCAGGCGATCCTCCAGCCTTGGCCTCCCAAAGTACTGGGATTATAGGCATGAGTCACCACACATGGCCTTGAATTGTACTTCCAGATCTCTAGTGTTGAAAGGAGAAATTTCCTGTCAGTTTGTATATGACTTTTGAAAACATTTTATTTTATTTTATTTTATTACCTGCCATTTTAGGAAAGATGGAAAACATTTTAAATAACATTAAGACAAGAAACATTTCAAAAAGCAAAAACCAGTGGAAAGCTTCCACAACAAATTGGAGGTTCTTTGATTTCTGTAGGTATTTCACAAAAATTGTAATAAGCCTTACAATGAGATTTATTTGGAGAAAAAAAAATGTGTATGTAAGAAAAATCTGAAATCCTTCTACTCAGATAGGGGAAAAGAAACCTCACTGACACTGGCCAGGCACTTTATCATTTGCCATTCATTCATACAGCAAATACTCATTAATGCCCACTAAGCACCAGGCATCTTGAAGACACAATCCTGTTCTCATGCACCTTACAGCCAGGTAAGGCAGGAATTGGACACATTAAGCAAAATTATCAAATATGTTATTTAACTATTATGATAAAAGATACAAAAAATACAGTCTGTGATAAGAACAGAAGGGCAAGCTGGGAGGTTAGGAAGGTGTGAAGAAAGAAGAGGGAGGAGGGCTGCATTCCAGATGTTATCTGATTTAATCCCTAAGACAACTCTGGGTTAAGTACCTTTCCCAAGGTCACGGGACTATTAAGTGTCAGAACCAGGCTTTGAAACCAGATTTAAACTGACTCCAAAATCCATGCTTTCTCCACGATGCCATGAAGCTTTTTCCCAAAACCACTGCTTCTTCCCAAAACTGTTTTCTCTGAAAGTGAGTGGAAAAATGTTGACTCTACCCCAGATTCTAAGTGCCAGAATTAGATTCTCTCTTCCAGACTAGGCCCTGTTTTTCACTTGCCACATCCAAACTCATTTTCACATACTTCTAGATTGGGGATGCTAACAAACGTAATTTTTTCATCCAGACCATAACCACGTTCAGGAACAACAAAAAACACTTCCAAAGTTTTTTACTTTATCACTTAGTCGTACAGCAAATAAAACACAGAACTTTCTGGCAAACATTTTGCAAAGTGATTTATAGATTATAGGGAACAAAACCAATTATAGAGCTATGGACACTGGTCAGAACAGGAGTTAAGCAGAGAAGAATAAAAGCAACTATATAAAGAACAAAGAGAAAGCTACACTTTCACTTCTGAAATGACTTTCACATTCAATAACTCTCATCTATGATTCAGATCTCTACTCCTGAAGGCTGCACTTTCCCCTCTTCTTGTTCCTACTTCCTCTTTTTCAGCTCTTCCATTTTTAGGAATATCAAACTTCAAAGCAAGATTTTTATTACATTAGATGTGTTGTGAGTTATAGCAACAGAACAGTCTTATAAGAACCAAATTTGGCAGGCTTCCTTTTTCTCTACATTCTTCTTGTGATTTTTAATGCTGGTTGAAGAACAAAAAAGCTAGATCTTTTAACTTAGGATTCATCAGAAGCAGATTATAAACCACTTAAATATAGTTATGCTTAGCTTAACAACAGGGATACATTCTGAGAAATGCTCATTAGGTGATTTTGTTGTAGTTGGAACATTATAATGTATTTATACAAACCTAGATGGTACAGCCAACTACATGCGTAGGCTACATGGTATAGCCTATTGCTCCTAGGCTACAAACTTGTCCAGCACATTACTGCACTGAACACTATAGGCAATTGTAACAAAATGGTAAGTATTTGTCACTTACCATAGCATAAAAAGGGTACAGTAAAAATATGGTATTATAATCTTATGGAACCACCATCATATATGCAGTCTGTTGTTGACCCAAATGTCGTTATGCTGTACATGACTATAATCCCTTGCCCCCCCATCTCCACAAGGTAGCAGAATTTAAAAAAAAAAAAGTTTATCCAAAGACCTCAACTTTCTACTTTTATCTCAGTGGCTACCTCCAATACTGCAAATGACAAGGTAGCTGTGAAAATCAGACTACCACAGCAAGAGTTATATACCCAAAAGTCTCTCACTCAGTTTAAAAATGTATACATAAATACAGATAGGAAGATAGGAAGAGAGTGAGTGAGTACGAGGGCCAGATGCTAACAATGCCAAGAAGGATGAACGAACGGTAGGCTGTGGCTCACGGAAGTAAAAACTGATTTGAAAAAAGAACTCAACACTCAAACACCCACTGCATTTCTTCATCCCTAGGACTAAATAGTTACTAAAGGCAAGACTGTCAAGTACAGGATATGCAGTACTGAACCCAGAGACTCAAAATACTGTCCAAGAAGCAACATCGCTCAAGTTCTTGAAGCTTGAGGCAACTTCGCAAAGTTAACAGGACAAAGATGCTGGAAGACCTAATTACATATTGTTCAGGAAACTTATGGACTTGGAGCAACGAACACCGTATAAATCAAAACATTATCATATAGTTAATTACATAGGGTTTATAAGGTGAGTTTATATTTTGGTATTCTCTCGTAGTGATATTTTACAACATAATTATATATATAGTTTGCACAGCCTGATGAATTTCCTCGTTGAGGGTGAACTGTAGCGAAATGTTTTATTATTCGTTTATTGCTAGTCACGTTGTTCACACACCTCTGTAAGTAACGTTCCCTTTGAACTGTACTTTTACTATATTGCCCTGTGTTGTGCCATCGAAAACCATCGTCTAACATGCTCTTTTCTCCGGACGTGCCTGAAGCACACAAGTGGAACATTACACAGAAAAACTTTTATATAATAAAAGTACTAAATGTCTCCAGCCCCTAATATACTGAGCACCCGCCCCTGGTAAATGACAAAGGCAATAACCAATCACCAGGCAGGATCCCAATGCCTTAGCCAATAAAAATGTGGGGGTGGGGCCAGACTAAGCTCCCGGTGACTTCCCCGCACCCCAGAGACCCAGGTTGTGGGAGACTGGACGCAAATTGGACTCCGAGGATCTCGTTACCCCCGGTTGTAGCTGTTGTCTTCCTCGTTCTCGCAATCGCTGCAGTGCTCATGGCCGTTTCCGTTCCCTTCCATCATCTGCGGCAGCGGAGGTGCCGGCGGCTTCACTGCTGTCTCACTCTCGTCCGCCATCTTGAGTTGCTAGAGCCGGGCTCCGCGCCCCGCTACATGGGAGGCTCCTATTGGACGAGGGGGACTTGCGCTGTATTCTGGGCTTTGTAGTTTTTGGGCGAGGCGAGCTGCTACCAAGAGAGGTTCTTTCCCAGGAAACCGAAACAAGATGGACTACAATACCCAGAAATCATGAGGGGAGGCTGTCCTGGCGTCGCTAGTGGGGAGCAGCAATACCCGGAAGCCTAGATGTTCCGCCACTCTTTGAGGAAAGAAGGGCCGCAAGGTTGGTGGGACCGAGACCCCCACCGACGCAGGAGGCCGCCTGGCATGCTGGGAGTTGTAGTTCGATGCTAGTTTAGGGTTTCTGGCGTGGAGACTCCAAAATCCAAGGTTTGACTTCGGCTTGCTCTTGCTATTGCCTGGGCCGCTGGTGAGCCGTTATTGGCTGCCGTTAAGGACCGTTACCTTTCCCGGGTAAGTGAGAGGGCCTGACGCCCGCAGGTGCGACCCACTGGGAGCCCGAATGCCCCGGACCTTCTTGGAGGGGGCTTTTCTGCAAGAAGCCAGGTTGGCTCCTGGCCGCCTTCCTCACTCGGAAGTCTGGGCAGCACCCCCAATCGTTGGCAGTTCAAGGCCTCAGGAGAGGCGGCGGATTGTGGTGTGCGGAGCACTGACCCTGAGCCAGGAGATCAGACTACTCGGTAGGCAGGGTTCGCTGCATCTTGGCTGGCTCCAGGTAGTGGTCTCCTCCAAGCTCTTCCGCACATATGTCCCTTTCATTTCCTACAAGAGCCCTCCACAGTGACTCTTTAATGATCACTTATATGCAAGGCTTTGTGGTAAGGCTTTTTGTACATTATCTCATTTAATCCTCTTAACAAGCCTAGAATATAGTTAACCTTTTTCACGGATGAAAGAATGTGGCCCAGAGAGGTTGGTAAATCGCACAGTCACATAACTAGTAAGTGGCAAATCAGTATACAAATCTGGATCTGTCTGCCCCTGAGGCCTCTAAATTCTTTACCACCAGGAAGGTCCCATTGTCTGATATACTTATCCACCCAAGGAAATCAGTTGTTAGAAGGTAACTGCAACTCCAGTGTGTATTCTGGATGTAAAAAAAAAAAAAGTAACTTCGACATTTTAATCTTTTTTTATCCTTGACTGAATGTTTCAGTCACTTGGTCTCAGTCCTGTGATTGAGTAATCTCACCTGAGTCCTGAGAAGAGCACCCAAAGACATAGCTCCCGTTCTTAGAGATTTCCTATTCAGTTTGGGTGTGGTGGGTGGTGAGGGAAGGACTAGTTCTTACCATCAGAGAGCTCCGTGGCCAAAAAGGGAAATGGTCTTTGCCTTTGGGAAACTCTCAACATGGGAATGAGGGTAGGATGGGAAGAAACAGTTCCCATCTGACTCAGGGAAAGAAAACATAGGGCTAAATATAGTCAACTCTGGTTTTTTATCAGTGGCAGGAGCAGAAGTAAATATGATTCCAAGCAGCAGAAAATCCCCAATTATTTATAGTTGACTTTGGAAGGCCGTCAAACATACCCATTCAGTCTGAGAGCTGTCATCACAGTCATCTCTCTAGGGCCCAGAATGCTGTCAACACAATGCCTTATTGTAGCTGCAGGGGAAGGGGAGGTCAGAGATAATAAATCCTTCTTACATGTGTTAGAAGGATTTATCTCTTCCAAATGTTTCACCTGCTTTAGCTCATATGACTTTGTGAAGTAGATAGGGAAGGGGACTTGAAGGAAACTGTGCTAACAAAAAAAATGATAGTGATACCCAGTTGCAGAGCTTGAACCAGAACTCACCTCGGGGTTTCTGATTCCCAGCCCTGTGTTTTCTTTCCCCACAGATATGCAGAGGTTGAATGAACACTAATGAAGCAGGACCAGGGAAAAGTATGAAGGAATGATGGTTCTGGCTTCTTTGGCTCACTCATTCTGTGGTTTGAAGCTTTAAGTAATACACTTTGCCTTATATTTAAATGCAGACTGAGCAGTTTTGTTGTCGTTGTTTTGAGACTGAGTCTTGCTCTGTTGCCTGGGCTAGAGTGCTGTGGTGTCAGCCTAGTACAGCAACCTCACACTCCTGGGCTCAAGTGATCCTCCTGCCTCAGCCTCCTGAGTAGCTGGGACTATAGGCATGTACCACGATGCCACCTAATTATTCTATTTTTATTAGAGACAGGGTCTTGATCTTGCTTAGGCTGGTCTCCAACCCCTGAGCTCAAGCGATCCTCCTGCCTTGGCCTTCCATAGTGCTAGGATTACAGGTGCAAGCCACTGCGCCCGGCCACTGAGCAGTTTTTGTTCGGTGGAAAGCCTTTCTGGGAGGTAGGCAAGTAATATGGCTGTCACGACCAAGCTCAGAATGCAAGTGCAAGTCCAAAGTTCTGGAATCCAGCACCTCTGAGAATTTCAGAGTTAGAAGGGACCTGAGAGGCACTTCCTCCCTCTCTCTGAGGATTTTTCAAGTTAAAATCCTCACTTAGATTTTGCAGGATCCATGATTCTTCTATAATAAGATTGAAATTTTATGTTTTTAAAAAGATATTATGTATATGTATATGATCACCTCAAAAGTACGACTTGATAACTAAATATTGCCACATTTCATTTTGATGCTTAAGTTTACATTTGAGTTTATAGGCACATTGATAAGGAATGATTGCCCAAAGCAAAATGATCTAGTTTCCTAAATTGGGTATACAGATATTTCCTTGGGGTTCTAAGAGTTCTCATATTTGTTCCATCACACTCTCCCATAAAAGAGAGCTTTTCATTTTCAGACAGCTGTAACTGGTAGAAAGTTGGCCAAGTTCTACCTTATGGAGTTATGCAGAAATATATAATCCTATATCCTTTTAGATAGTTGTTACATTTTCCATAATTAGTATCTAGTTCCCTAAAATTCTTCTCTTTTCATTCTCAGCTTTCTGAGCTCCTCCTCACACTAGAATAGCAGGACTCTCCCATCTAGCTCCACTGGCTCTTCCTAACCCACCCATTCTACAGCAGCACCATATGAAGGTAGTGGGGTCCAGCAGGGCCCAGAGGGTGACTGAGGATCATGTCCATGAAGCTCTACAGATTCTGAAATTTGCTCCTAGTGTAGATACCTCCATTATTCCTTCATGGTTGTTACTGGAGGCAGTAGAATATAGTGGCTAAGAGTGTAGGCTCCAGAGTGTGACTCCCTGTGTTCTAAATCCTGGCTCTGCCTCTGATTTAATGAATGACCTTAGGCAAGTCACTTAACCTCTCTGAGCCTCAATGTCCTTATATGCAAAATGAAACGTGCATACATAGCACTTAATAAAATGTCTGGGAGAAAGTCAATACCCAATTATTATTTCCCTTCCCAGGAAGTCACCATTACTACTATGATAACCAAAGGAAAACTTTCTCATTGTGTCCATCACAACTGTACTCCCATCTGGGAAGCCAAGGCAGGCGGATCATCTGAGCTAAGGAGTTTGAGACCAGCCTGAGCAAGAGTGAGACCCCGTCTCTACCAAAATAGAAAAAATTAGCTGGGCATGGTGGCACATGTCTTGTAGTCCCAGCTGCTCGGGAGGCTGAGGCAGAAGGAACACTTGAGCCCAGGAGTTTGAGGTTGCTGTGAGCTAGGTGGCACCACGGCACTCTAGCCGAAGCAACAGAGTTAGACTCTGTCTCCAAAAAAAAAAAAAAAAAAAAAAAATGTACTCCCAGCATATCAGAGATACCTTGTCTTCTTTTGGGCCTAGGAAGGCATAAGCCAGGTTGTGATTCACTTATTCAACACTTTGAAGTAATAATGGTGACATGTCAGGCTCTATGGCAGGAAATGGAGAATCAGGGTTAGGACAAGACCTTGTTCTATGAGTGCTGAAAACAGGTTGTATCACTGTATCCCTAGTCCCAGCACACAATAGGCCTTGTTGGATTAATTAACGTATGAGTGAGTAAATGAGTGAATGGTGAGAAAGAAGACATAAGGTCTTCAGTGTGGAGAAATGTAACAAACAAAGGGCAGAGGCAGGAGGACACAGTATATGGACTCTTTATGTTTATAGAGTACTTTACTGTTCACAGAATCCACTAGCACACCATCTTGTTTAATCCCTACCATCAACTATCTTGTTTGACTCTGCCTTGAGCAGGACAGCTGTTATTCATGTTCTACAGTGAGAAAACAAAGTTCAGTGATTTGTCCAGTTTCATTGCTACTTAGTATGGAGTTCAGACTTGAACCTGCATGTTCTAACACAAAGTCTGGTGCGATAACTAGCTTACATTCCTCCTTTCTCTTTCCCAAGGGGGGACATATGGTGAGATATATGTCTAGAGTGGTGATCTGGGACAGGTCACAGAAGCCCTTAGGTTTCAGGCTCAGGAGTTTGGACTTCCAGCTGGTAAGGACTTGCCAGAGAGTGGTTTATGTTTGTTTGCTTGTTTGTTTGTTTGGAATCTTTTAAATAAAGGATAAATATTAATGGTATTTGTGAAGTGTGGTGTAAATTGAATTGCATATTAATATTTATTTAAAATAAATTTCAGAACCAGGAGTCAAAGGACTCATTTCTAATGGACTCAGAAGGTTGTTTGTCAAACAAAACTTGAAGCAGCACTATATTCCAGGCATCATGCTAGATGCTAAGGACACAGGTGACTGATATGCAGGTCATGTCATGATGAAATGAGATCGAGTAAGCAGCTAGAGCTAGCTCAAAGTTTCTTATTGCTGTCCTAAATAATGAAGGATATTTGAGTTGAAAAAGCCCTTGATGGCATCTCATCAAAACTGCAAAGGCCAAGTCTCAGTACTGAGGAAGTCCCTTGAAGCCCCTGCAGCAGCCCTGCAGCCTTTCCTCTGGGATCATCCCAGGGCCTGGGTGCAGCTGCTGTTGGCAGATTGGACCACAAGGATACCTACTTAGAAGACAAGGCCCTCACTTGTACACCAATAGTTATAATACTGTAAGGCAGAAGCTGGGAAAAGTAGATCATTTGGAGGGGTTTCCTAACAATATGCCCCAGGATGAACCAGATAATTGGCGGGGAGGGGAAACAGGTAAAGGCCTGTTCCTATCCTGTCACTGTCTTGGCCAGCCTGGTTACTGATGGGAGTCTGAGCATCCCTCTGATGTGTCAGGAGTAAAGAAAAGGTTGAGACCCACAGGACTAGGTTATCTGTAAGTTGTTAATACAGTTTGGATGTTTGCCCTTCCAAATCTCATGTTGAAATTTGATCCCCAGTGTTGGAGGAGGGAGGTGTTTGGATCATGGATGCGGGTCGGGTCCCTCACTAATGGCTTAGTGCCCTCCCTATGGTAATGAGTGAGTTCTAACTCTATTAGTTCACCTTAGAGCTAGTTGTTTAAGAGTGTGGCACCTCCCTCAGGCTAGCTCTTTCCCTCACCACGTGACACACCTGCTCCCCTTTCACCTTGATTGGAAGTTCTCTGAAACCCTCACCAGAAGCAGATGCTGGCACCATGCTTCTTGTACACCTTGCAGAACTGTGAGCCAAATAAACTTTTATTTATAAATTAACTAGTCTCAGTTATTCCTTTATAGCAACACAAGAAGGGCTAATACAATTGTTTGGTCAAAGAAGGGAACTGAGCTGGCTCTGTAGAATAGGAATTAGATCTTTCTTGCATGGCCACATGGCTTAGAACTAGGAGTAAGATTATCTAAGGAAGAACTTTCTAACTGCCAGGATTGGACTTCAAAAATAACAAACTGTCTTGGGAAGCAGTGAGTTCCCCGGGACTGGACACGTCTAAGTAAAGATGGCAGAGATGACGTTGAGATCTGGCCTCTGGCAGGGTGTTTGGACCAAATGGCTCTTGTGATCATAAGATGGAATCCTACTTATTGGGTGATGGCAGTAGGTCTCCTTGACTGTTGAAGTCAAGGAGAAGCTTTCAGGGACTGGGCTGATCAGATGAAGATGTTAAACTACTTCTTCCTTAATATACTGAACCCCTACCGTGCCAGGCACTTGGTATTTGAGTGGTATAGACAAGATTCCCACCTTAAAGGAAGTGGAGAACAGAAATGCACTTTAGGGAGAGGGCAGGGAGGCTGAGTCGGAGTTAAGGACCACCTACTATATGTGAGGCATAATTAGATGGTTTTTTGTATTTCTGATTCAACAACCCTGCGCAGTAGTGATTATCCCCACTTTAAGAAAGGAGACAGGAAGAGGCCGACTTGGTAGGCTTGTATGGACAGAATGTGGTTTTACAGTCAAATGAGTTTATATGAAATGGCAAATGGATTAACCTCTAAACACAGTTTCCTGTTGTGTAAATGGGGGATGATGGCAGTGTCCACCTTAAGGGCTGCGAGAACCTGGCAGGTAGAAACGGCTCAGGTAACTACTGTAGTTATCATGGTGACCATTGCCAAAGCTGCACAAGTAGGAAGTGGCCGAGCCTGCATTTTAAGTTAGGACCCTGCAGCTCCTCCTTCCTCTGTACCCCGGGCAATGGAAAAGCTCTGGCTCCCGGGAAGCCCGGACCCACGCATTCCGACGCTGTCCCACGCTCTTCCCCACCTACCTCCCCGGTTCCGCCCCTTCCGCCGGCCGGACGTCCGGTCCGCGTGCGCGCCCCCGCGGCCCCGCCTCGCCAGCCGAGCCGGCCAGTAAGCGCCGCGCAGATTGGGCGAGCCGGGGCGGCCGAGGCCGGGTCAGAGGCGCCGGGTACGTAGCGCGCCGCGCGGGCGGGTGGGAACGGGCTGGCCCCGGGGGCAGGGCGGGCCGGGCGGCCGCTGCGCGGGGCTGCGTTGTTCCCGTCCAGCCTCCCGGCGCCCGGCTGGGCTGGAGGCCCGGCTGCGAGCGCCCCACCTGTGCGGCGTGGGGTGCGTGCCTTTTTTAAAGCCCGTGTTACAGTGTCTTGAGCACATACTCTGTAGCTGACTCGGTCCATGCGTGGCTCATTGTCTTAACAGCGACCCTGCGAAGCAAGGGGCTGTTTCCAGTTTTACAGCTGTGGAGAAAGGTTTACAACTAGAAAGGGATGGGAATTGTGGATACACACCCAGGTTGAGGCCAAAGCCACTGTGCTTTAGAACTGCGTGGGCAGACCTCCGTTTGATTTTTGAATCCAGTCGCTGCCACTTCCAGTTGTGCGACCTTGGGTACCTTTCCTACCCTCAGTTTGTTCATCCGAAAAAATGGGAATGGTGATCTCATTAGGGTGGATGTAAAGTGCTTTGCTGGGTAGCTGCTGTTTTGCTGAGTGATCATCCCCGATTTTCAGTCTTTTCTTCCCTGCTTCCATCTCCCCGGGAGGCTACACTGTCTGTAAAGTTTAGTGAAGACCCCCAGGACTGAGCGCGGCGTGGATCTCCCACCCATCCATGAGTAAAGAGGACTGTCAGACCCCCTGCCTGTCTTCCCACCTTCCCAAAGCAGGCATTGGCATCTCTGGTGTTTGCTTATGGAGTTTTCAAAGATTATTCACTCTCCCTTAGTTATGGAAAACATCACCCGAATGATCTTTGACACTAAGTCCCAATTTTAAAAGTGAAGAAATGGAAGCCTTTGCATATGTTTTATATTTTAAAGGTGCTTTTTGTTTGTTTTTGTGGGAGACGGAGTGGTCATTTTAATCATTGATTTGACGTGGCAGGGTGCAGGCATGGGCCTCGAGAAAGGGGTAAAATGCCAGAGAGATCTGGCTGATAAAATAGAAAGTGGACAGGCGGGTTGGAGTGGTTTTCCTCTTAGCAGGGCCCCAAATTCTCACCAAATCCTCTTCTATCTTGAGCAAGGCCTGAATCTGCCCTCCTAGGTGATACATTTAAAGGGCTTCAGAGCCTCTCTTGGTGACTGTGCCTTAGGGAGAAAAGATTATGACTGATACCCTGTTTCCCCCAAAATAAGATGGGGTCGTGTCTTATATTTATTTTTCCTCAAGAAGACACCCTACGGCTTATTCTTAGGGGATATGTTATTTTCCCCTCAAAGCCTCAGCTTGCAGAATGCACAGGATGGCCGGGACCTGACGAGGGAGCCGACCTTGTTGGTGGGGCTGCCCACACCTTTCTGGTCACCTCTGGGATAGTAGCTGTCATGATGGGGCAGATGAGAAGGAGGGCTGCTTAACTTCTTCAGAAATGCATGGGTTGTGCAGATACGCTTCGTAGCCACGCTCATCACTAGGTCTTATTTTCCTTTAGGGCTTATATTGCGCAAATGCTTAGAAATCCTGCTAGGGCTTATTTTATGGGTAGGTCTCATTTTCGGGGAAACATGGTATGTCTTATTCCTTTCTTGTACTACTATCATGGTTGATTGGCTTAGATATGAAAGGAATAAAATTTTGGATCATATTACAAAGTATAGGAGACCATTGAACCAAGGTTATGACAGAGGCTAAGGGGAACATGGAACAGGTGGTAGAAGAAGGTAGCCGTGATTATCTACAAGGGCTTTTTGGCAAGCTGTAGAAGAAGCAGTTGTGTTTCATGTTGATACAGGAAAGTAGACCCCAAAACTAGGGCGTCTGGTCTGAAAGTCAAATGGGTTCTTGGCTTTACGCAGGAAAGAATTCAAGAGCAAGCCAATAGAGTAAAGCAAAAGCAAATTTATTGAAATATTAATGTGTAAAATAGTAACAAAGAAACAGAAGAAAGGCTTGCTCCACAGGCAGAGCAGCAGCTATCTCTCAAAGCAACAGAGAGTAGGTCTTTGTGAGTTTCTGGGGTTTTATTTTATACCTTCTATTTAATTTTATGGTAAGCAGAAGAAGGATTATTCATAAGATTTCTGAGAAAGGGGTGGGGAGTTATAGGAACAGAGGGTACTTCTTTTTAAACCATATAGTGTAATTTCCAGGAGTTGCATGGCATTTGTCAACTGTCATGATGCTGGTGGGAGTTTCTTTTAATATGCTAATATACTATAAGCAGGGTCTAATGAGCAGTGAGGGTAAAATGAGGTCATTTTTTTGTGACTATCTTGATTCTAGCTGTTTTGGGCAGGTTTCCTGCCACCTCCTGTTTAATCAGAGACCTTGATTTGAGTCTTATGACTCCTTGTAGAGCAGGGCCTGCTGGTTCCCTAGCTCAATGTTGTTCCTTTTTTAATATTTCTCATACTCTGCCTTTTCTGAAGAGTGCTGGTTTTAGCTAATGTTTGAGGTTTGAGGTGGGAGCATGACTATGTTGATACTGTAGTTCTTGGAATTCTGTTGAGCCACATATTTTACCTGATCAATCATGACATATTATTCTTTTTATATGTTGTCGTATTCAAATCAGTAAAAGTTTGTGAAGGATTGATTTTTGCATCCAGGAGAGGTTTTTTTTAAAAAAAATTTAATGTTTTGTAGTATCTTTGCCTGGTTTTGGTATCAGGGAAATTCTAGCTTAAAATGATAACTTGTGAAGTATTCTATCTTCTTTGTTTTCTGGAAGAGTTTGTGTAAAATGAAAGGGCATTTAAATGCTATTTATAATTCACTAGTGAAACTGTCTGGGTCTGAGTGCCCTTTGTAGGAAGAATTTTTTTTTTTTTTTTTGAAACAGAGTCTCATTCTGTTGCTCTGGGTAGAGTGCTGTGGCATCAGCCTAGCTCACAGAAACCTCAAACTCCTGGACTCAAGCAGTCCTACTTGACATTGGTAATTTGTGTTTCTTCTTTTATTCTGGATCAATATGACTAGTTATTTTTTTCAGTTCTGTTGATATTACCAAAATATCAGCATTTGGTTTCATTGATTTTTCTATATTTTATTTCATTGATTTCTGTTCCCAGGTTTTAGTGCAAGTCTGCTGTTCATGAATTATTTCAGCTCTCATGTTCGAGAGTCTTTATTTTACGTTCGTTTGTGAAAAATAATTTTGCAGGGTAAAGAATTCTATGTTGACTTTTTCTCAATATTTTAAAGAATGGTGCTTCATTGTTTTCTAGCTTGCATCATGTCTGATGAAAAATATCAACTCTTATTCTTATCTTTGTTTCTTTGTACATAATGTGGCTTTTCCCTCTGACTACTTTTAAGATTTTCTCTTTATTTAAGATTTTAAGAGATTTGTTTAAGGTGTGCCTTGGTTTAGTTTTATTTTTCTTTTGCTTGAAACTTTATTGAGCTTTTTATATCTGTAGGTTTACAGTTTTTATGAAATACTTAGAAATTTGGAAATTTTTGATCATTATTTCTTCAAGTTTTTCAACTTCTCCTTCTTTCTTCTTGTGTCCAGTGGCTACATATTAGGCACTTAAAGCTGTTCCACAACATAACTGTTTACATTTTTTTGTCTTTTTTCTGTTTTTCATTTTAGCTATTTCTAATTGCTATACTTTAATTTTACTAATTCTTTCTTTTGCAGTGTTTATTCTGCCATTAAGCCTATATAGTGTATATTTTTGTCTAAAATACATTTTTCATCTCTTAAAGTTTTATTTATATATTTTTAAATATCTCTTCTGTCTCTCTCTAACAATCTCAATTTTTTCTTTACCTTTTAAAATATATGTAATATATTTATAACAAAATTTAAATATTCTTGTCTACTAATTCTCTTATCTGTGTCATTTTTCTGTTTTTATTAATTTGTTTTGCTCCTTATTGGTTGTATTTTTCTGCTTATTTGCATGCCTACTAATTTTTTTACTATAATACAGACGAGAATTTTGCCTTTTTGCATTTTTGTGTATATACATATATATAAAAAGTATACATTTTTGTGTATAAATAATCCTGAGCTTTATTATACACTTGCTTAACTTACTTTGAAACAGTGTTTTCGTCTTGAGGATTGCTTTTAGGGTGTGTTAGGCAGAATCAGAGCAATCTTTCATTTGGGCTTCTGAGGCAATAACTTTCTACGGAGGCATTGACCTTCTGACCTAACCTGTTATCTCCTCTGGCTAGTGGGACTACCTATTATTATAGGTCTATTGTGAGTGCCAGACATTATTTCTTCTAATCTTTTGGGGTATTTCTTTCCCTGGCCGTGGGTAGCTTCGTTACACATATATGGTAATCAGTATGTAACTAAAGACTTGATGTGTATCTCTGTATCTACAGAGCCCCCTCTCTGCAACATTCTCTTCTCTATTTTTCTGCAAGTATAAACCCCAGCAATCTTGGCCTCCTTGAACTCCTAACTCTATCTCTTTCACTGGCAGAAGCTGCTGGGCTCTTCTGGGGTTCCTGTTTCTGCCCTACGACCTGGAAACTCTCTCCATTTAATAACCTATGCCAGTTTTAGGGCTTCTTTTTTTCTCCTTTCTCAAGTATCACTTTCCTCTGCTGCTTGATGTCCAGCATCTGTAACAATTATTTCCTATATTTTGTCCACTTTATATAGCATTTTCATGTGAGAGGGTAACTTCAATCTCTGTCATTCTACTTGGTCATAAGAAGCTGTATACCTTTTAGTGTTTTAATTTTATAGAGTTAAAATTAAATGAAAACTGAATAATAGGATGAATTAAGATTATTTTCAATGAGGAAATTATATTTTATTTAAGGGAATACATTTTATAAATTGAGATTTTTTATACCTAAAACAATAAACATAGCCTGTAAGACCAGTGTGGGTAAAGCAAGATAAAACACCTCAAACCAAAGGCTTCTTGTTTCCACACCTAAATACAGAGACCTAGGTATATCCCTTTATACTTAGATTTGAGAGACACAAGCCACAGTTGACTCTAACAGTTTCATTTTCTCTACATCACTTGGTCCTTGCTTAGTGACTTAGGGATGTCTATTTATTTGTTTAAAACATGGACAAGCAGATTGCACTGAAATAACAGTAGCAGCTGCACTTTCCCTCAGTGTACTTTCTCTTATTAAGCCCTACACAGTGCCCACCTTCTATTCATAAATCCTCACTGTGTGCCTGCTGTTTGCTGAGATTCAAAGGCTTTAAATTTTGAATAATAAAAGCATCTGGTTTCTCCAGACCAGAAAATCTGCATTGTTTAATCACAAAAGAATTGTATAGTTTTTAAAAAATCATCATGAACATATTGAAAATCAAATAAAAGTGAAAGTGTTATGTTATGTTATGTTGCATTGAATGCTTGTGTTCTATTTTTGTTCAAGCCCCACAGCCAACTCAGTTACTTCTGGCAGCAAATCCTTCTTGTAACTTGATATCTTTTCCCTATTGAATAATAAAATAAAAAATACATTTAGTTATTAATAAGTGTTCGTTGTGAAACCTAAATCTTAATATCCTTTAGGATGGTTAAGAAAATATATATTAAAAAATTGATTTAGTTTTCACTAAAAACAGAAATAAAAACAAACAAAACTTCCATAATCTAAATACTTATATTCTTTCTATCTTTACCCTCTTCCAAGTTTGCTAGCCCTATTTATTCACAGAAGATAAATCTCTCTCCACAACACTTTGTTCTGAAAGTCTTCTAATGAGAGTTAATAACTATTAGTTTGGCACACCAATCAAATAGATTATCCTAAGTATCTACTTTCCCTTCAATAAATTAAATGATTTTTTTTAGAAATAAAACAATTGTTTTCCTGCCAAAATAACCATCCACCTAGCTTCCTCCTCTTGTCACTATGAATTTATCTCACTGAGCTAGAAACTTTAAAAGAGGTAAAGGGGTGGCCACATGTGGCCTAGCAATTCAATCCTCAGTGGCTGATTTCTTTTGTGACTTTCTGTAGTCCACTCTGATCCTTAACCCTTTCATTTTAGATGGAATTTCAAATATGTAGGAAAACCTTTCTAGAAAATTCTGTTTCTTTCACTTTTTTCCCCAAATGTAGAACTATTTTTTTTTTTTATTTCAAGGTATTATGAGGGTACAAACATTTTGGTTACGTTTTATATCATTGCCTCTCCCTAGCAGGGGTTAGAGGCATGCCCTTCCTCTCCACAATGCTCACCATGAACTTTAGTTGTGAGTTTACCCCCACAATCCCCCATCCCTGGAGAATATTACTACCATTTGAGCACCATAGTGTTAATCAGTCAGTACCAATTTGATGGTGAGTACAAGTGGAGCCTATTCTTCCGATCTTGTGTTACCTCACTTCAGATAATGGGCTCAAGCTCAATCCAGGAAAATATATGAGGTGCTAGATCACTGTCATTTCTTATAATTGAATAATATTCCATTGTATACATATACCAAATTTTAATAATCCACTCAAGAATTGACG
>CAUYPO010025052.1:0-41970 GCA_963574435.1 Cheirogaleus major | reverse complement strand
AGTTTCAGTGAAATAATCCTGCCAGATTGACTGGCACAATTAGAACATTAGTAAGCCATAAGGGCTAAATTGATGGCTGCTACGCTCATGATTTATTTCTAACTTCCCCCGCCCAACTGGCGCCACTACCACACAAGGCTGGTTGTGGAGAGTTTAGGGGGGTCGAGTATGCCAGTGTGTTATCAGCTTTTGAAAATAGTCCACTGTGTTTCTGTTTGAAGTGGAATTTGTGAATAGTTGCACAGCTCAACAATATTTTCTAATTCTGTCTGCTTAACAGTCCATCATGTCAAAGAAGACCAAGAGAACACTGAAGAAAGAAAACAGATTTTTTAATGAGGATTGAGAATTGCAATATTATCTTGTTTCTGCTAAAGTTAAGATGATTTGCTTGCTTTGTGATACTGCAATGTCAACATTAAAGAAATTCAATGCTCATCAGCATTGTAACACTCATAAGGACCACAGACATTTTAAATTAGAGGGAGAGGCGCAAAAGGTTGTATTGCAGAAATTAAAAGATGAAAAGCAAAAGCAAAGACAATTCTTTCAAGGAGCAATAAAGCCTGGAAATAAAGCCACTGAAGCAACTTATAAAGTAGCTTATATACTCGGGGAAAAAAGGGAAGCCAGGCAGTATGCAGAAATTGTGGAAGTTGTAGGATGCTTAGACCCACATAACGTTTCAAAGTACAAACAACTGCCTCTTTCAAGGAGAACCATAACTGATCAGCAGCATGAATTAGCCTTCAACTTAACAGAACAACTTCATGCAGTACTTCAAAAGGAAAATATATATTATTCAATCGCTTTGGAGGAATCAACTGATACTACTGACTTGGTGCAGGTTTCATACTTCATTTGGGTCATAACAGAAGATTTTCTTTGCTACAAAGAGTTACTCACTTTGGGCACTCTTGCGAACAGGATGTGGAGAATAGATACCTTCAACAACTTTCAAGATAAATGTTGTGAAGTTGGGCTGAATTTGGTAAATTTAGTGAGTGTATGTACAGATGGTGCACCTTCCATGATAGGAAAACATGAAGCATTTATTGCATAGATAAAAAAAGTATTAACAGATCCAGATGCTGTCATTTCTTTTCATTGTATCTTGCATCAGCAAAATCTCTGTGCTAAAACTACTACTATTTTAAGTGACACTTTGCAACAAATTATAAGTATTTTTAACTATATTCATGCAAATGCAAGACAGCATTGTCAGTTTCATAACATGCTAAAGTTGAAGGATGAGGTATTCAGTGTGGATTTGCCATATCATTGTAAGGTGCGTTGATTGTTGCAGGGACAGGTGTTAGCCAAAATTTTATCTCTGTGAGAAGAGATAGTTGAATTTTATGAAGAACAGAATCAGCAATGTGAATTATTGAAAAATATCTATAGGAATGCAGCATTTCTGTATGATATCATGTCAAATCAAAATAACTTGAATATTTCTTTGCAAGATAAAATTAAGTCTATATATGATATGTGGCAAAAAGTCCAAGTATTTTGAAAAAAGCTATCTGTTTTCAAAACACTTCTTCTTCAAAAAGAAATTTCAAATGAACATTTTTCCCAGTTAGCAAAGGCCATTGATGAGCAGGATGATATATTCGAATCATTTGAAGGATACGCAGCTGTTATAGACCTATTAATTGGAGAATACAGTGACAGGTTCACTGACTTTGAGGATCATGACATCACACTCAAATTAGCATTTCAGTCCCACCTAGTTGATGTCACCAAGGCACCTAAAGAACTACAGATAGAATTGATTGAGCTCTCGGTAGATGACATTCTGAAGTCATTGTTTGATGCTAAGAACGATCCAATTGAAATATGGAAAATGCAGTAGAATACCCACACCTTTGGCAACAAGCCTGAAAAAATGCTTATTGCTGTGAATCTACATTCTCCTACCTAACCCAAATCAAGATGCCTTTACGGTCACAAATGACTGAAACTCATCCAGAGGATCAACTGAAACTGTGGACCTCCATGCTACAAGCAAATATTCAAATGCTTTCCAACAAAAAGCAGACACAACAAGTCATTAAAAGTTTAGTTAACTTTAAAATTAAAAAATAATTTTCACTTTTTGAAATTATTAAGTGCATAGTAGTTATATTTTTACAAAATAATGTACATTTTTAGATATATCTAATTGAAGTTTCTTGAGTTTGTCCTTATTTGATTACAGCTAAATTATTGCAGCTTTTCAACATGAAAAGGTTCCCCACCCTTGCTCTAGGGGCTACCTGGTGAACTTTTGGTTTTACATAATATGTCCACTCTAGCATGGCCACTTCTCTGAACTTTTGATCCTGTGTTCTACTGTCTGCTATGACAGTCCTAGAGTTTCTACTTTACTTAATGTAAAGCTGGCTGGTCCAAAATCCTATCGTAGAGTCTGCACCTTAAGACAACTCCTGGTACCAACTGTCTTAGGTCAGGTCCCCAGGAAACCCTGAGATGGAGATTTGTGTGCAGGAACTTGTTGGTGAGCAAATGAAGTAGGACTGGGCAGAGGGAGATGTTTAACTGCAATGCATTGACAATGCAATCCCACAAGGAGCTCTGGAACTGAGATATCCTTTGGAACTGTCCCTCTTGAGACAAAGAGTTATGGATTTTGCACCTTCACAACAGCCAGACATAGGATGACTACCCCTGAGGAGGGAGCGTGATCTTCAGCAAAGTGACTCCCTTTAGCTGAGAATGATATTTGAGGAGAAATAAAGAGGCAAGTGCCTCCAGCATTCCCATCAGCTCAGAATGGGTGTCTCAGTCCTGCAGGCGGTACCTGGGCAGCACACTGCAGGTGTGCCTACAACAGAGGCTGGGGAAAGACAGATGTCAAAGACCTTTCCAGCCATCGGAGCTTCCTTGAAAAGTAACGATAGTCCAGAAGTATGCGAGCCTTAGTTTATAACTAACTGTCTAGAGTTTTATAGCATAAAACCATGTACGATGAACAGAGCTTGGCCTAAATTAATGATTTTCAAACTGGGTTCCGTGGCACCCTCAGAGTTTATTAGAGTTCCCAGGGGGTCCCATGGAGAGTCATATTCAGGTGACCTAGCTCATCTCCCACCATCTCCCATCACTGCTGCGACCAGGGCAACTCCATTTTTAGCTGATCGTGTAGTAGCACACTACAGAAGGTTTCATTTGAGGAAAGGCTGTAAAATAGCATTAAGACATTCTACAAAATACCTGCGCAATACTCCTCAAATCTGTCAAAGTCATGAAAAACAAGGAAAGACTGAGACACTGTCAAGAACCAGAGGAGACCAAGGAGACATGAACACCAAATGCACTGTGGTGGAATCCTGGAATAGAAAAGGGGCCTAAGTAGAAAAACTAGTGAAATCTGAATAAAGTCTGGAGGTTAGTTGATAGTCATGTACCAATGGTGGCTTCTTAGTTTTGGCAAATATGAGATGATGATGTAGGATGTTAACATTAGGGGAACTGGATAAGGGGTATTTGGGAACTTTCTATACTCTCTTTGCAACTTTTCTATAAATCTAAAATTATTAAACCAAAATAAAAAGGTTATTTTAAAAAAACAGCATTGAGAAACCATCAGACAGATGAGCTGTAAATATGTCCAGAGCCAAGGAGGGAGGCAGGTGGGCTGTGCTGGCCAGGGAGGGGCCGAGCTTGGATCTCGGGTAGGGTTGGAAGGTCAGGATGTTGGTGGTTGAACAGCATCCCTGCCTTCAGGCTTCTCTGTGGGATGTTGATATTCATATTCCTGTCTGTCTTTATTCCCAGCTGCCCCAGAGAAGTAAGGACCCATCTGGGATGGAGGGAGACAGGACTAAAGAGGGACTTAAGGAAGCTGGGCCACTGGAGTGGGGTGGACATGAAAGCATTGAAGTTCGAACAGGTCTAGAGGGAGAGAGGGAGGGTGGGGAGTGAGTCAGCCTCCTGCTAGATACTTCCTCAGGCAGAACCCAAGCTGGAGACCAGAAGAATCCAGAGGAAGGAGGGGACACGGACCCTGTCCCCAGTCTGATGGGGAAACCCACATTACACCCCCAAGGAACCCAATCTGGTATGGGAGACACCGTCCCTGCCCTCAGAGAGCTCTCAGTCTGAGTGAGGAGATAGAACTCGTACCTTTAAGGAGCCCCCTGTCTGGACACAGCTTCTGCCCCTAGTCTGACGGAGGGGCAAAACAGGGCCCAGACCTGCAGACCGCTGGTGCCTGGGCTTAGAAATTAGTATTCAGGGCCAGGTGCAGTGGCTCACCCCTGTAATCCTAGCACTCTGGGAGGCTGAGGCAGGAGGATCGTTCAAGGTCAGGAGTTCGAAATCAGCCTGAGCAAGAGGGAGACCCCCGTCTCTACGAAAAATAGAAAGAAATTAATTGGCCAACTAAAAATATATAGAAAAAATTAGCCGGGCATGGTGGCCCATGCCTCTAGTCTCAGCTACTTGGGAGGCTGAGGCAGAAGGATTGCTTGAGCCCAGGAGTTTGAGGTTGCTGTGAGCTAGGCTGACACCATGGCACTCTAGCCCGGGCAACAGAGCGAGACTCTGTTTCAAAAAAAAAAAAGGAGCCTTTGTTCATTTTTAAATTGTATCATTTGTTTTTTAAATTACTGATTTGTTAGAGTTTATTATTTGCTTTCAATTATTAGATTTGGGAAGTAAATGCCTTTGTTTCTAGGGAGAAAAGGACCAGACAGGGGCTATGGTCCCAGTTCTCACTGTTACAGTGTTTCCAGTAATCTAACATGGACGAGGTAGAGGAAGTCAGGGATGAGAGATGATTTGCTGCTGAGCAGATGAAAGAAACCACTCTTATCCTTATATTTCAAAGTTTTACTGTTGTTTTAACCATAAACTTGGAAAAAAGACCTTTTGATATCTTTTTAAAGCATAAACTTTGTTTCTTCCTTGGACACATGCAATGCTTTTTAAAAATTCGAGCAAAAAATATTTGGGTCTGTTTTGTATATTGGGAAGTACTTACGTATGATAATTCCTTAAATGCTTCACAGACAAATATGCATTTATGTTTATTTTATTGAAAAATAGATGTACTATTTGTTTGTGGCCGTTAACATATTTTGGAAGTCTTTAGATTCTTAGACTCAACAGAAGTTCATACTAGGTACTAACAAGCTATTTTGAAAGATAATTTTATTAGCATAGTTTACAACTTTTAACCTGTACAGCAGCATTGTTCAGTAGAACTTTCTGAGATGCCCTGTCAAATATTATAACTCCCACATGTGGCTGTTGAGCACTTGAAATGTGGCTACTAAGACTGATGTGCTAAATTTTTAAGTTTATTTATTTTTAATTAATTAAAATTTAAATTTGGCTGGGTGTAGTGGCTTATACCTGTAGTCCTAGCACTTTGAGAAGCTGAGGCAGGAGAATCACTTGAGCCCAGGAGTTCAAGACCAGCCTGGGCAATACTGCAAGACCCCATCTCTGTAAAAAATAAAAAAAAATTAGCCAGGCTTGCTGGTGTGTGCTTGTAGTCCCAGCTACTCAGGAGTCTGAGACAAGAGGATCGCTTTAGTCCAGGAGTTCCAGGCTGTAGCGAGCTATGATTGTACCACTGCACTCCTGCCTGAGCAAGATGGTGGGACCCTGTCTCAGAAACTACCTAACTAAATAAATAACCACCCACATGTGGCTGGCTACTTTATAGGACAACACAGGTATAGAACCTCACTAACCTGCTCTGTAACTTTTTTTGTTTAAGTTTAGCTGTAAGAGATTTTTGTAAGAAATAAATACAAGGTATTTTTGGTAAGCATTTTTACTGGATTTATTTCCTATTTTGTCTGCAGTCTTAAGGGAGCTTGTTTTTTTACACATAGCCTATTAAACTTCATAATACAATTAAATTTCTATGTCTGCATCTGTAATTACAATGTAAAAATGGTTGGGTAGATTTTCACCAAATTTAGAAGGTTTGGGATGTTCTGACCAAAAATACAGGTTCTATGTCATACATAAAAATGGCTTTAAGGGAGTACGGTGGCCATCCTCTCTTGGAGAGGCTGGCTGATTATTCGAGAGTCATGCCACACTTCACTCAGGACAGACACAGATGAGGGGAACAGCTAGTGGTTTCAAACATGAATTGTAAATAGAAAGTTACTAGGGTAGACAGTTCTAACTGCTGGTTAGCAGCTTGCTGTAGTTTGCTCCAGGGTTAGCAACCATAATGATTCTCCAGTGCAAATAGAGAGAGGGTAGTCACTAGCCTTAAATAAAATTGATCATAAACAGCCACAACCTTTACAGGCAGAAAAGCAAGGTAGATTTTATTGACAGGGTTGTTTTCCCCCTCTCCCTTCACAGTTTTTTGATTGTGGCAATCTTCTAGGTAAATTTAACTTTTATTGATATGATTAATAGAAGCTTTGGAAAGGAAAGGGAATCGTTGATTTAGTATTTTAACAACCCTGTTTGAGTTCAAGTGTGTCTTGTGATTAGGCTTGTGATTAGTTTTTTTTCTCACAAAAAGTTTAACTTTGTTTTGGCAAACAAACATTTGAAACTTTTTTCAGACCAAGGAGAATGTTTTATTTACTTTGAATATTAGTTCATTTTACCAAATACATGAAAAAAAATTAGGAGTATATTGCAGGATGTATTGTTAACTGGAAGTTTGGAGTTTGATTTAGAATTCTAAATATTCCAAGATGGAAGATGGTGGCAAACTGAAAATTGAGCCAATATTAATCAAATGATAAATGAGAGGTGTATTTCTGGATAATTAGAGTACATTAAAATTATTTTTCAGTAAATATAGATTCTGGAAATAACTCTAACAAAAGCTATGCATGACCTTTATGGAGAAAATTATAAAATATTATTGAAGGATATAAAATAACGGACCTATTTAATATTGTACAGATGCTATTTTTAAAAAATAATTTGTAAATACAGTGTACCTGTATAACTTGATAATCTAATCTAAAATAAATAATTACAGGGTTCAATTGGTTAGCCACATGGAATAAACTAAAACTAGACCTCTACTTCACAGTTTAACAAAATGTCCTGGGTGGAGAGCGTGTGTGTGTGTGTGTGTGTGTGTGTGTGTGTGTGTGATCTAAATTTGCAGAATTAAAGATGTGTGTAGCCTGTTCCTTAAAGTTTTTACTTCATTTAATAGGTACACCCTTTTGAGCATTATATTCCATGTGAATTTTGTGATCCAAGGCATACACAGATACATCCGTGCACAAGTGAAATATATTTCGAGAAACAATACTCTTACTACATGAAACATACTTCGGAGTTTTCTACTTTTATATCACTTTTTAACACTGCCGCCTGCGACCCGGCATATTGATTTTATAGGTTGGCGAGTGAATGTAGCTTGACAAAGACTGCCTTAAAGAAACTCGTGCATGTGTGCAAGGTGAGAGACGCGTGTGAAAATTTTAGCTAAACCCTGCAAGTACTTCATCCCTAGTGTCGGAGGAAAATGTGTATATAGTTAATGCAAATGCAAGAGGAACCACATTAAGTGCTGGAGTTGAGATCTGTGGGGGACAGTTTACAGAGAGTTGATCAAATTGTAATTGATTGTGGAGGGAAGAGTAGAATCTAGCTAGGTAAAGTAAGGAGGAATGGCTAATAAAAGCAGAAGAAAATGGCTTATACAAGACAGAAGAAACAAGATTGAGTCAAGATGGAAGACATTTAATTTTTAGACATTTGGGCAGGGAGGTAGGTCACAGACAAACTGTGAAGGAACAGCTTTGTATTCCTTGTTCTATCTCAATTATTAAAATGTGGAAAGAGATCCTGTGAGTGTCCTGTCAGCATGTAAGGAAACTTTTAAGCTGAAGAGATGCACAACACAAATCTTTTTTGGAATTATTGCCCAAGAGCCCAGTCTGGACAGGTGGAGTTCAGGTTGTGAGACGAGGTAGTCCCAACATGGCTTTTCCAGATGGGGGGACCTGGGCTGACGCAGGTACCCTGGAGGTGTCTGTGTGTGGTCATTGGTAGCCAGGGCTGCTTCATCTTACATCTTGCTTATTTTGCACACAGCGTGATTGCCTCAGTAGTGAAAGTTTCTTCTGTACCATTTAAAAAATTAATTAAAAAATGTATTTGAATAATTTGAAAGCAAATAGATAATGCCTGACTCATACCAGGTACTAGAGTTTAGCTGGTGCTTTAAAATTATGAATGTAAACTTCCCTGTTCTAATTCCAGTGTAGTTCCACACACTATTCCATGAGGTCAGGGGCCGTATCAGTCTTGTTCATGAGGAAATGAACATGGAACTATGTAATAGCCAGTGTGGTTATGTTTGCCTTAGGCGCAAGTCTTTCTGAATTATGCTTTTAAATTAATTTTATTATTAATTGAATTTCTGTATTTATGCTAGCGTGCTCTTTTTCAGAATTGCAACTTTAATGAAGAAAAACTTAAGAAATGCTGAGGGATAAGAGCATGTTTAAAGGATTAGCACTGTTCAGAATTGATATTGAAGTAGATGAAAGAAGTTTTAAAACAACAATTTTGCTATTAAAAACTATTTTCTGCTTAAAATGCTTAGATTGTTAGAATATTCTCTTCACTTGTTGTTTGATCAAATTTAATTTCATGTTTTAAGTTTCAAACCTTTAATACTTTATCGAAGGGAATGCTACTTACTAATAAAGTTACAAGTCATCATAAGGAAGAAATCTTTTCTTTTGTTGCTGGGTTGTTTCTATATAGAATGTGTGCAGGAGCCTGTCTTAAGCAGTTTAACTACCAGTAAAGACTTTCTGACATTGAGAGTGCAACTTACACAGAATTTTGTGTAGCAGTTTGACAGTATGTTTGGTTTTTAAATGTCTATACTGTTTGATCTGGTAATTTTACTCCTGGTATTATGTCCTAAGAATTTAATTGTAAAGTATAGACAAAGATACATAACTAAGGGTTTTTTTTCCCCACAATATATGTAATCTTCCCAAGACTCGAGGCAATTAAAGGAATGGTTAAGTAATTTTGGTAGATTTGTATTGTGAAGTAGTCAGTGTCTGTTAAGATGATGTTTTACAGAATTTCTAATGATATGAGAAGATGCTTATGAGAAGAATGATCTCAAATTATGTAAAATATACTTGGGCAAAAATTAGGAGGAAATAATGGAGATATTGTGATTTATCTCTGGATACTAGGACTGTATACAATTAGTTTATATAGCTCTGTGATTTATAGAGAATGAACAAGTATTATTTTTGTAATCTGAAGAAAAGTAAATAAATTAAATATTAAAGCAGAAAAGTCATTGGTCATAGTTTTGGGAAGTTGGCTGTGGTAAAGGAAGATGGGTTGAATGGGGAGAGGGTGTGGCATCAGAGATAGATGACAAAGGATGAAGTTTGGACTGTTTCAGGCAGGAGGATGGATGGGGGAAAACCATAGGAGAAGCATCGAGCTTCAGGGATGGGCATGAGGGAGTAGAGAAAGAATGCTCTGTGATGTTAACCCTTGGCAAATAGGTATAGTTGGGGACAAAGTAGCATTTGGCTTTGCTGTGATACTGGTTTGAAATCCCAGAGAAAATATACAGGTTTCTGCACATTGGTTCAGCAGACAGTATAGATGCTTGTTTGAATACAGAGAGGGGCAGGGGGCTGTTAAAGCTGGAGGAATGAATAAAATTGATGAGAAAAGGATGTATTAAAGAGGTAAAATAACTTCCTCAAAGGCAGAGGGCTCATAGCTGATGGAGCTGCAGTTTAAACCAAGGTCCAAACTTTGAAAACCATGCTTAAATTACTACTATGTATTTTTCAAATTGTAACGACAGGATTAAAAGAGTATTTAGTCTTTAAAGACATATAAAAGGAACAGTATACAGGTTGTCTCCAACTTACAATGGTTTGCCTTATGATTTTTCCACTTTACAGTAGGTTTATTGGGATGTAACCCCATTCATTGTAAGTCAAGGAACGTCTGTAGTGTTTTAGAAATTTTTTTCAAATAATGGTGTGTATGATTAGTAAACCTCTTTCTTAGACACATTTGCTCACATGAAATTCATTTTCTGGTTTTACCTAATAAAAACTGCTATTTTTTGATATAATAATTTATTTTTTCATTCCCTACCCTCCATTCCCCCCAATACCAAGAAATTATTGTATGGCAAGTTCTCCTCCTCCACCACCCCCCTCTTCTTTAAAGAATTAGATTTTTACACTTTTCCTTTAAAACACTTTGAACACTTCAAGATGTCTTTTGAGACAAATTAGACACATTCTACAATGTTATCAAATCAAGGTGGGAATCTGGTTGTCTTGATAAAACAATAGTTAAGGTGAGTTGTAGTGAAAATATTATACTGAAATTGTACTGGAATGGTATGCTAGTTTTGGATTCTTTTGGAAGTGTGTTGAAAGTTTTTATCTAAGTATAACAGGCCAGACTGTCAAAGGTATAAGTAGATCTAAGAGTTAGGAGAAACAAAATCACTTAAAGCATTCAGTATATAAAACATTAAATTTCTTTTTATTTAAATATTTAGGGGTACAAGTGGTTTTTTGTTACACGGAAGAATCGCATAGCGAAGTCTAGGCTTTTAGTATACCTGTCACCTAAATAGTGTACATTGTACTCAATAGATAGTTTTTCATCCCGCACCACCCTTCCAGCCTCCCCCTCTGAGTTTCCGGTGTCCACTGAGTCACTCTGTATCACCATGCGTCCCATTGCTTAGCTCCCACTTACAAGCCACAACTTGTGGTATTTGCTTTTTTGTTCCTGGTTACTTCACTTAGAGTAATGGTTTCCAGTTCTATCCTAGATAAAACGTTAATTTTATAGCCACATTTAAACTTCACCTTTCCCCACCCCCTTGTGTTTTTTATCCGCTTAAAAAAAAACATTAATGATTTGATTAAAACCTTATTTCATTTTTTAGGATTTAAGTCAGATATTATTTGAGTTCTTAAAATTCTTAAAAAAGCTTATGTGTCTGTAGGTCAAGTGTACACTGGTTGAGAATTTGCCTGTTCTTGCCACCAGTTTGTGGCTGAGTCATTAAAAAGACTTTTTTACTCATGAACTTCTAATATATAGAAATAGTCTATCTACTTACTAAACAGAATTTCATATGCTTTCATATGACACCTACATATTTGGAGGAAAGAAAGGACTAGGAAATACATTCTTAAATACAGCAAATTTGGGTGACTTCACTGAAGTTGAGAATCAGTGTGAGATTATGAAATCAAATTATTAAATTATAGGCCTAATAATTTACAAGTAGGCATATACCTTTTCAATTTTGATTTTCCATTCAACATCTATTATTTAACATCTTAGCAATGATCTCTACAAGTACATATAGGGAGTAAGATACAGTCTTTGTCCTCAGTCACGTACCCAATATCTCACCTAGTAAATAGGGACTGACAGCTAGCACTGGAAAGCCTGAAAGGAACTTGGATATAGGAGCAGAACCTAGTGGGTAAAATGTACATGCTCTTATAAATCACTAGTCTTTTTTCCTTTGAGACAAGATCTCCCTCTGTCACCCAGGCTGGAGTTTAGTGACAACATCATAGTTCATTGCAGCCTTGAACTCCTGGACTCAAGTGATCCTCCTGCCTTAACCTCCCAAGTAGCTGGGACTACAGATGTGCCCACCACACCCAGCTAATTTTTGTGTATTTTGTAGAGATAGGGTCTCACTCTTGCTCAGGCTGGTATCAAACTCCTAACCTTAAGCAATCCTCCTGCCTTGGCCTCCCAGAGTGTCAGATCACTAGTTTTTAAGGGATGGGTGAAAAAATAATTCTATTATAATTATATACAGGCCTGGCCTGAATTGGAGCTATCCAATTTCTCCAGTGAAGAATTCTCCATATTCCTGTCCAGTGAGGGGAGAGAGGAGCTGAAGTATATTCTGGGAGCTGAGTGGAGTAAAGAGTCTGAAATTCTTGCTGTGCATCGTGGAGACTATTTCTCAGCCCAGTACTTTGCCTTACCTTCTTGAGCCTAGTGTCTCCAAAATGTCCCATCTTCTGCCTTGGGAGAGATTGTAATCTGGTTACACTGAAGGTAGGGTGTGGAGAGAATGAGGTAGTAACTCCATCCAACTAAGCTGTGTGGATTCAGCAACTCTTCCCCTAAAGTGTCTCCCCAGCCTCTGGCTGTAGTGCCGAAGTTCTTGTGCTTCCAGGGTGGACTGGTTTCTGGTCACTATCTATTTCTGAAGTCACTTTTGGTTACAGCTGCTTATGTTCTTCCTAGTTGTCACCTCCCTTCCATTCTCTTTGTTTTTTAAAAATAATTATTGAATTTCGTGTTTCTTGATTTTTATTTTCTATTGTCTTTGTTCTTTTGGGCTTGCTTTTCTTTTTTTTTTGAACCATGGAAGGAGAGAAGAAAGACAGTGTTCATTAGTCATATTTAAGGTGTTAGTCATGTTTAAATCAGAACTCCTTTAGGCGTGCTTTTCTGAGTTGGAGCTCTAATACATTGTGGTATGATTATTTATATTTTAATGGAATTACCTAAAAATTAGTATTACTTGCAGTAGATGATTAAAAACTGTGATTAATGTAATAACTTTTTTTTTTTTTTTTGAGACAGTCTCACTGTGTTGCCCAGGCTAGAGTGCCGTGGTGTCAGCCTAGCTCACAGCAACCTCAGACTCCTGGGCTCAAGCAATCCTTCTGCCTCAGCCTCCCGGAGTAGCTGGGACTACAGGCATGCACCACCATGCCCGGCTAATTTTTTCTATATATTTCTAGTTGGCCAATTAATTTATTTCTATTTTTAATAGAGAAGGGGTCTCGCTCTTGCTCAGGCTGTTTTCGAACTCCTGACCTTGAGGGATCTGCCTGCCTCAGCCTGCCAGAGTGCTAGGATTACAGGCGTGAGCCACCGCGCCTGGCCTGTAATAACTTTTTAAGAAACTTAACGTTTATTAGAAGCAGAGGTTCTGTTTCTGAAATCTCTTGGACCATTAGAAATTCTTACTTATATCTGCCTTCTCTGCCTATGCTTGTTTGTATCTGCTTTCTTTGCTAGCATTTGGATCATTAGCACATTTTAGTGCATTACCAGTAGATATCTGTTAGAAATAGTAATGATTCCTTAGAGCAGTGATTCTTAACCAGGGGTGCATATCAGTTTCCTAGTGACAAGTGCCCAGGCTACATTCCAGACCTACTGAGTCAGAATCTCCTGGTTCTAGCTTTTGCATTTTGAAAAAACTTTCACATGATTGTGATGTATAGTCCTATTTAAGAAGTATCATGATTTGGCTTCCAAAATATATAAATTTAATTTTGCCTGGCATTTTATTTCCTGCAAAATAAACTTCAAATTCTTCATTCAGAAGTGTCAAAATCTGGTCCCAATATTTGTAGTATTAATACTTCTGCCAGTATTCTCCTGTGGGTACCTTGTGCACCAGCAAAAGTGGACGATCCTCTGCTGCTCATGCCACGCTGTGTGCGCAGTTCTTCCTGCCTGGAACGCCCTTTCCCCAGCGAGATCTGTCGACACCTTTTTCTTCCTCATAAGTCTCTTCAATGTTCTCTCCTTTCTCTAAGCAGTTTCTGGAGGTTCAGCCAGCTTGACAGAACGTGTGTGCCTTTCCACATACTTTCTTTCTGTTTTGTATTTCCCTGGACCTTACAATAGTACCAGTAACTGTATACCATGAAAATGTATTAATTAAAGAAATAATGTTATCAGACCACTTTCTGCCTTGTTTTATGTTACTTGTTACTTGTATATCTGTCTGGTTTAATCTCTTAGATTCTTGGTTACATGAGAGAAGACTCATATTTTATTCACTTTAGCAATAAAATAGTTTGAGCTTTGTAAATATTTCTTGAAAAATAAATGAGGTATATTGCCTGCACTCTGGATAATCAAGCAGAATTTGGAACTGTAGGGTAGAATCCCAAGATTTATGACACATGGGAAGGCAAAGAATATTCTAGTCTCTGAGTTCTCTTTGGTCTGAGTTGGTGAGATGCTCAGATTGATGGGGCTCTGTCAGGTATATGGATTTGAGGATTTTCAGGACAGCCTTCAGTTGTCAGATGCACTTGCACTGAGATGGGGCTGTGTCTTTCTGTGAATGCAAGGGAGAGTAGTTTGTAGTGTTTGGTTTCATGGCTGCTATTCTCAGCACCACCTTATGTTTTTAATTTCTGTTCCACCTTAGGTAAGTCTCTTTTTATGTTCAACTTTAAATCTTTTGTTTTCTCAGCAGTTAAATATTACCCTTGCAAAGTAGTGAATTGTTTTAAAATTAGGCAGCAAAAGTCAGGACTGAGTTTCCAATGTGTTAATGTCAACGACCCTGAGGGGTTTAGAGGATTTTATATCTGGCAGTGAAAAGTATTGGAGCTCAGCCAGCCAGAGTGTGAGGGGAGCATGTGTGAAGAGCAGCTCCTGGGAGAACTCACTGGTGGCCGTCGTGGCCTTTATAGGGCCAGCTTTAGTGAAGTACAATTTATGTCAAATAAAAATTCACCAGTTTTAGGTGTACAATTCAGTGAGTTGTGGCAGTCGTACAGATACCACACCACAATCACGAGGAAACGTTTTCATCAGCACCAGAAGTGCCCTTGAACCCTTTCGTAGTCAGTGTCCTCCCCCCATACCCTGGCTCCTGGCAAGCCTTGGTCTGCTTCCCTGTCACCGTAGTTTTGCTTTTAAAAATGGAGTCATACTCTGTGTAGTGATTTCTGTTTTGTTTCTTTCACTTAGCACAGTGCTTTTGAGTTCATGTTGTATTTCTTGTTTTCATTGTCTTGTTATTGACTGAGTAGTATTCCATTGTCTAGCCACAATTTGTCCTTTCTACAGTGATTTTTTTGGAGAGCTTGAAACTGGCACATTATTTGTATAAGGATTTGCTTTGACAGTTAATATCCAAACAGTACATGAACACAATTTCTGTTGCTTGAAAGACCATTAAAGTCAACTAGAAAATGAGATTGAAAGACTTGTATGTAGGGGTGTGGTGGCTACATACGCACGTATCCCAATGAGTGTGCTTGCTGAATGTTTCCTGTTTGAGTGGTAGGAGGCATCTGCACCCTGCTGTTTCCTCCACAGGGTCTGCTGGCACAGCAGGAGATTCAGTCCCACTAGAAAGTGGGATCTGGAAACTTTTCACTGTTCCAAGTTAGCTGTTTAGTAGGGCAAGCTTAGTTCCTGCCTCATTATCCTCATCTGTAAAATGGGGTGTATAATACTACAGTACTTTACAGAGTTGTGTGAAGATAGAGTTATTATGAATGAAGTGCTTAGAATAGCACTATGCTATTGTAGTGTTTGGTTTTTTAAATTCTATTCTTTAAATCATGTATTTGTTGTTACCTAGAAATATTCATTCAGTGTTTGTTTTGATTTACTCATGTTTACCAGTTGGTTATGAATCACTATTTTTTCTTGAAATTAGACATTCCTTCATGATCACTTCCTGTCTTCCTGAAATACATTCTTTAGTGGTTTCTTTAGAAAAGGGTCTATGATGATACCTAGTTTTTGTTGATTTGGAAATATATTTGCTTTAGTTATATATATATTTCTGTTAGCTGGGTATACACCTGAGAATGTCAGCTATTGACTCTCAGTACTTTGATGGTTTTACCCTACTGTTCTTTGACTTCCTTTTTTTTTTTAAAGAAATCTAGTAACAGTGTAATTGTCATTTCTGTATAGAAAATCTTTTTTGCTCTGGCTGTTTTTTTCTATTTTTTTTCACTTTGCTTAGGGGTTCTTCACGTTTATTATAGTGGAGATTTCTCTTTATCCTGCACACCTTGTGCTTTCTGAATCTGAGAAGTTATGTTCTTAATCAATTCTGAACCATTCTCAGCTGTTATTTCTGCTAATGGTGCCTCTTCCCTGTTTTCTCTCTTCCTCTTCTTCTTCTTCTTTTTTTTTTTTTGAGACAGACTCTCACTCTGTTGCCCAGGCTAGAGTGAGTGCCATGGTGTCAGCCTAGCTCACAGCAACCTCAAACTCCTGGGCTCAAGCAATCCTTCTGCCTCAGCCTCCCGAGTAGCTGGGATTACAGGCATGCGCCACTATGCCTGGCTAATATTTTCTATATATTTTTAGTTGGCCAATTAATTTCTCTCTATTTTTAGTAGAGACGGGGTCTCGCTCTTGCTCAGGCTGGTTTTGAACTCCCGACCTTGAGCGATCTGCCTGTCTTGGCCTCCCAGAGTGCTAGGAGTACAGGCGTGAGCCACCACCTGGCCAGGATGGTGTTTCATTGTATATTTAGTGATTTTTTTTAAGATTGTGAAATCACATTTACCAGATTATAATTGCTGAGAACCCAAGGAGCTCAGATTGTGAAGATGTGTTTCTCTCAAGTGTATTTGTTCTTCTTCAGGCAGTGGGATGCCACTGGCCTAGAAGCACTCTAAATTAATTCCTAGGCTGGGGGATTTCCGAGACTGGGTAGTTAGTGTAAATTCAAATGCTAACTCTTCAGAAGGGGAAGCTTGAGATTGGAAATTCTTGTGGGAGATTTCACCTTTCCCTACAATCTGAGAAGTGTGAGTGTGATATCCCAAGTTCATCTCACTGGCTGGTACTGGGTGCCTAGTTCTTCTTATCTTCAATCCTGTCTCTTTCTAGAGTCTGTCCTGGGACACCAGTTTACTTAGTTGGAATTTTAACCTACTCTACCTTGTTCTTGAGTCTCTTGCTTTGGGATTGGATTTGGTGCTTCCAGAATTCCTCATGTTTCCTTAGAAAATTTTTCTTACAAGTTCTTCAGGTATCCACCAATCTCTGAAAATTGCCACTTATATAAAAATATTATTAATGTGTCAGTATCTTGGAAGTATTATATACATAATTCCTTTAGTAAGGTTGACAGTAGTGCTAATTGAAACACCAGTCTTCAAAAAATAAGGCTGGTTATCTAAACCTTAAGAATATAGATGAGAGAAGTTAAAAAGTTCAGGGAGGCAGTAGTGTTGCAGAGGACTAATAAATCTTCAGTTGGCCAAAATTCTGTGCTGGCAATTGTAAATTTTGTTTTCTCTCCAGAGAAAAAGTTTTTTTTTTTTTTGTTTTTTTTTTGAGACAAAGTCTCACTTTGTTGCCCAGGCTAGAGTGAGTGCTGTGGCGTCAGCCTAGCTCACAGCAACCTCAATCTCCTGGGCTCAAGCGATCCTCCTGCCTCAGCCTCCTGAGTAGCTGGGACTACAGGCATGCGCCACCATGTCCTGCTAATTTTTTCTGTATATATTTTTAGTTGGCCAATTAATTTATTTCTATTTTTAGTAGAGACGGGGTCTCGCTCAGGCTGGTTTCAAACTCTTGACCTTGAGCGATCTGCCCGCCTCAGCCTCCCAGAGTGCTAGGATTACAGGTGTGAGCCACCGCGCCCGGCCTCCTTTCTTTTGAAGGCTGAAAAATATTTCATTGTATGTAGACACCACATTTTGTTTCTCCATCCATCCCACAATGGACACCTGAGTCGCTACTTATATGTTTTAGCTACTGTGAATAATGCTACTGTAAACAGGGGTGCACAAATAACCTCTTTGAGACTTTGCTTTCAATTCTTTTGGCTCTATACCCAGAGGTGAAATTGCTGGGAGCATATGGTGATTCTAGGTTTAATTTTAAAAGCAAACTACATATTGCTTTCCAAAGTGGCTGCACCGTCTTACACCCTCACCCACAGTGCATAAGGGTCCAATTTCTCCACATCCTTGCCAACACTTGTTATTTTCTGTTTTTAACAGTGGCAATCCTGATGAATGTGAGGCTGTGGCTCATGGTGGTTTTGATTTGCATTACCTGCCTAGTTATTAGTGATGCTGAGCATCTGTTTGTGTACTTACTGGTCCCAAGTGTTTTTAACAATGACCCATGTTACCCATTACATCATATGGGTACCACATTTCTGTTTGGGGTGATACAAAATTTTGGAAATTGGTAGTGAGGATGGTTGCATAACAATGTAAATGTACTTAAATCCCACTAAATGACACACTTCAAGTTGTTAAAATAACCTTTATGTTATGTATATTTTACCATAATTAAAAATAGTTTTAAAAGTTTACACTGTGATCCATTATATATATGAAAGATAATTTCATGATTTAACACAAACTCTGATTTTGTGCAATGCCCTAACATTTTCTGTCCTTTTCTGTTTTATTTATATTAATAAAATCCTGGGCATTGCCTGAAAAGTTATCTCACACAGCGCTGTGGGCCAGACCTGCAGTCTCCCACCCATTGCACACTGTCCATGGCCCCAGTTTCTGACAGCCCACTCTGGGACACCACCTCTGAGCTCCAGGCTCACTCCCCGTAGCGTCCCAACTCCACACGGCAGCGAGCCCAGCCCTGGGGGCTGCACTCCTGTGCTCCCTTCCTCTCTTGCCCACACCACACACTTGCCCTGCATAAGCCCTCCTGGAGGAAAGCTTTCCCATCACTAGGAACTGCACCAGTGCAGCTGCTGCTTAACTTGGGGACACCAGTTTCCAGGAGAGCTTCATCCTCCTGGCAACCCTCCACCTGCTCCACCTCCCAAGTCCATTCTGGTTTCCACCATCCTGGAAGATGATTTTCCGCCTCTTCCCCCTCTGCTAACATTGTGTCCAACTTTACCAAGAACACAGACCCAGGCAGGAGGGAACCCCTCCCTGTCTCACCACTAAACCTATCACCAGCTGCCTCCTTGCCCTGCCTGCTACCAATAACAAGGGGGGCTCGATACCCTTAGTCCTGCGCCCCTTTCCTGGTTGACCCATCAGGACAGTAGGCTCTGCGTGCCCCTTTGGCAATGCCCTGGTAACTCTTCAGGGCAAGATTACTCAGGGGGCCCTGCCTGGGCTCCTGCCATCCCCACCTCCCATTCTCCGGTTTCCATGACAACCACCTAACTCCACCTTGCCAAACTCTCACTTCTGGGCTCAGCCCACATCTTACTGATGGTTCAACCAGCATTTCATATGGCTGGTCACTCCCTTTAAACTCTTTCTTCACTTTGATTCTGGGGCTCCACTCTCTCTTCCTCACTGGCCATGCCTTCCTCATCTCTCCTGATGTTGGAGGCCCCAAGGGTCAGTTCTTAGGTCTCCTCCCTTCCCCTACCCCTCCTGATAGGCGATCTGTCTCTGCCAAGCTCATGGGCTGCAGAAGACCATGTGGAGCCTGGCACCCACCAAGCCTGTAACTCAGCACAAACCCTCCCCTGAACTCCAGGCATATTCGTCCAACTGCTCACTCCAAATCTCATCTGAGAGCCATGAGACACTTCAAACTCAACACATTCCACACCAAGCCTCGGTCTCCACCATCTCGGTAAAGGGTACAGCCATCCTTCTGGCACAGGCTAGAGCCCCAGAGTCCTCCTCCACTCCTGTCTCCCCCTCACGCCCCACCCTGAGCCCTCAACAAGCCTGTCACCAGCACCCAGGCCTGAGCCACTCCCACCTCTAGCTTCAAACTTTGCCTCATTAACTCTATTCTTCACAGACTGATGCTTTTAGAAGATAAGCCCGAGCTGTACCTCCTCAAAAGCCTCCAGGTACAAGCCTCTGGAGTCAGAGCTAGACTTCTTCCAATGGGCTCGGATGATTTGGTCCCCACCCCACCCCCATCTCCTCCTACTGTCCTGGCAAGAGTTCGGCCAGCTATGAAGTTTAGAAAGAACAGTCCACACAAGGTCACCTTCACTTCTGACACCAACTGCAAGCTTGGGGGCCCTCAAGACCGCCCTTAGATGTGGAAATTTCCTCGAAGAACTTGATGAAAGCTGTTAGAGATTATTCCAGGGAGAGGAGCACCCAGTCTTCTCCCTGTGGCACCCTGGACAGCGCTGCCCCCCCCGCATGCACGTGTGGCCACGCACACAGCGGCTCAGCAGGGCCTCAACACTCGGAGTTGTTATTGTGCTCATTACAAGGGCATGACTGATGGCCTCTGTGGAGGAGCTCAGTCTCCAGGACGGCCCCCACTCTGAATCACACTGTCGATCGTTCTGGTGAGGTCAGCCCCACCCTAAATATTAGATACTATCTGCTGTGGTTGTCCCCACCTTAAATCATGCAGCTAGCCTATCCTCAATGAATGACCACCAGGTAGGCCACCAGGTAGGCAAAGACACTCTTGCCACCTCAAGGGCTTAGTGATCAGCCCCCAGGAGCCAAGGGCAAGGGCCAGGCCTCTCCCAGCGTGAGGTGGGACCCTTCATGCGGCAGATCCCTGCTGACTGCTCTCCAGACACCCTCACTTCCTTGCCCTTCCCTCCGTGGGAGGCTCTTCTCTGAGGGTGCTGCTCCAATTAGTCCTTGTCAGAGGAACCCTCTCTCCCTGCACCCAGGGGACCAGCACCCCCCAGCCTCCACACTCTTTCCTCACCCTGTTTTATTTTTCCTTAATACTCAGCCCCTGCCCACTGGCCTGTCTCCCTCACCAGGACGTGCCCCGTGAGCGCAGGGACTCGGTTGTTCTCGGCTGAGCTCCAGTGCAGAGGGACTCCTGCAGGACACTGAGGGTTAAATGAGACCCGAGATGGCCGGCACATTGCTACTTGGGAAATGCTAGCGTCTCTCCTGATGCCCGGCTCTTTCCTCACAGGAAGCACAGTGCAGGGTTTCTAAGGGAAAGGCACAGAAGAGATGAAAACAGACTTGTGCCTCAGAGTTGCAGCACAGTGTTCAATGGCATCATGAAACAGCAGCCAGCGAGGTTGCCTTGCCATCACTACTGACTCAAGGCCCACGTGGCTGAGTGGACCTGGCTATGTACTTCAGAAGTGGAGAATCTGGAATCTATGAAATTGCAACAGGCTCGGTGCCCACCAGAGGTCCTACAGCCTGCACAGAACGACAGTGGGTGTTGACTGGTGTGCTGCAAAGACAGCAACGGCTATGGCCCGGTCATCCTCCCCAGGGGACCCAGTGTGGCTGGGTGTCATGGGCTGTGTCCCCCCAAATGTCTCTGCATTCGGAAACAGAGTCTTTAAAGAGGTCAGTAAGTGAAAATGAGGGCATTAGGGTGGGGTTTAATCAATATGACTGTTGTCCTTATAAGAAGAGGAGATAGGACACACACACACACACACACACTCACACACACAAAGGGATGATCATGTGACCACACAGACAGAAGATGGCCATCTACAAGCCAAGGAGAGAGGCCTTGGGAGAAACCAACTCTGCTGACATTTTGACCTTATACTTCTCCAGGACTGTGAAAAAATATATTCCTATTGTTTAGGCTGCCCAGTCTGTGGTATTTTATTACAGCAGGTTGAGTTGACTAATATACTGGGCTCAGGGCTGGAGGCGTAGAAAGACAACTAAGCAATTCTCCTAAAGGCTCTTTCTGCCTGCCTTCCACCTCCAAATCCTGCCCCAAACCCTCGGGTCCGCCAAGACCGAGCAGCCTGCCTTGGTGTGAGTTGGATGCAGGGTGGCAGGCTTGCTGCGCGGCAGAAGGGGAACTAAACCTCCCCAGGTGCCAGGGGTCTCCTCGCCCAAGCGAGGGGCTGTGCTGAATGCTGTCCAGAGCCACTTGAATTCTAACATTCTATGACTTCCTAACAGTTTCTTTTATGATATTAAAGCCCGCTAGGAAGTATGCAGGAGCTGTTGCGTAGCAACCACAAGCCACTTATATTCTTTCCAAATTAAAAAATTTCCAGCTTTAGAACTGGGGAGAGAAAGATATAAGAGCAGAGATGAAATTAAGTTATTGATGGAAGTGGTTGCCATGGCATCATGCTGTCCTTGGAGTCCGCCAGCTGCCACTTGATTTCTCCAATTCTCGTGCAAATGCGGGAGTCCAAGAGAAGATAAGGACGAGCCTCCCACGGTGAGGGAGAAAAATAAAGTGAATGTCCTAACTAGAAATACTTAACTAATGATGGGAATTTATATATTTTTAAAATTTTTAATGACTTTTCATTGAAAACATCATTGATTCTCTTGCTTTGTTTTCCAGAGTCATGACAGGTATTAAGTAAATAGCAAGTTTACCTGATATCTTCAGGATTTAAAACTATTAAATCCTGCCATGCCCAACCTGCTATTATTCACTGCCAACACCCAGCCACTAAAACTACAAACATCCTCCCTCTAGGCCCAGGAACTGTCACAGAAAAGCAGGACACACGTGAGATTGTATGCGTCGATTTATTTGGAGGGATAAAATCAGTTCAGACCCTCCACATCAAGAATGGACACACAGAAGCCTAAACAAATACCAAATGAGAGACTTTGCCTTTCCGGCCACATGACACAAATATCCATCCCAACCATAAAAAATTGCTGCTTTCCATACACTTAGAGCTTCCTGAGCATAATTGTTCTCAGTTATGGGGTTTATACAAAAGGAGATACAACAAAAAATTTATCAGCCACCTTAAGACAAATTACTAAAGAGACTAAAATATTGTGACACCACAAAAGTATCTAAATTCTTAGCTCAAATGCTTAACAATGCTTATATTTACTACAAGTCTACAACTAAACCCCAAAATACAGTAGCTCAACACTTACAGATAAATTACTTTTTTTTTTGAGACAGTCTCACTCTGTTGCCTGGGATAGAGTGCTGTGGTGTCAGCCTAGCTCACAGCAACCTCAAACTCCTGGGCTCAAGCGATCCTCCTGCCTCAGCCTCCCAAGCAGCTGGGACTACAGCCATGCACCACCATGTCCGGCTAATTTTTTCTATATATTTTCAGTTGGCCAATTAATTTCTTTCTATTTTTTTAGTAGAGACGGGGGTCTCACTCTTGCTCCAGCTGGTTTTGAACTCCTGACCTTGAGCGATCCTCTCGCCTCGGCCTCCCAGAGTGCTAGGATGACAGGCATGAGCCACCGCGCCTGGCCGATAAATTACTTTTGTAACCTTGCCTTTGACATTTTAGTTTTTACTCTTATGTTGCCTAAGAGGTTTTAAAGGGTTAATGAGTACCTGTCCACCTCCAGTCTCATCTAGCCTAAAACATTTAACTGACTGTAAACCCTTTTGGCTCTTCTGTCCTCTTGGCCACAAGGGTCTCACCGAGGGCCTGGATAGACCCAAGAAAGACAGCCACACCACACTGACAACAGATGGAACAAAATAAGAGTTTGGCCATAGATGCTGTCTCTGGCAGATCTCGGCCATAAAGAGGAATTGTGAACTAAAATAAATCTTAAAATTTCCCCTCCACCGGCTCTCGGTCCATTCCCCCCACTGAATGGACCTGCTCTTGGCCAAAGGGATACCCTACAACTGAGTTACTGGCCATAAGAAGGGAGGTCAGACACACCTCATCATGCACCCTCCCTTCTTGTAGATTTCCTTTGTAACTCATCGACAGGTCTAAGACCATGCAAGACAAACCTGTAGGTCCCAATTTGCATAACAAATCACTGAGTCTGTCCCCTGGCTTGTCTCTGATTAACAGACTTCCTTGTCTTAACATTCCAAGCCTTTAGACAAAGCTTCTTTTTCTTTTTGGTCATTTAGTTCCAATTTAATAGTGAGTACCTGTGGTGTTTGTTTTTCCAGTCTTGCGATACTTCACTTAGAAGGAAGTTTCCAGATCCATCAAGGTTGTTATAAAAGGTATTAGTTCACCATTTTTTTAATGGCTGAGTAATATTCCATGGTGCATATATACCACATTTTATTGGTGGGCACTTGGGTTGTTTGCACATCTTTGCAATTGTGAATTGTGCTGCTATAAACATTCAAGTGCAAGTGGCTTTTTAAAATAAAATCTCTCTTTTTTTTTTTCCTTTGGGTAAATACCCAGTAGTAGGATTGCTGGATCGAAGGGTAGGTCTACTTTTAGTTCTCTGAGGTATCTCCATACTGCTTTCCATAGAGGCTGAACTAGTTTGCAGTCCCATCAACAGTGTATAAATGTTCCTTTCTCTTTGCATCCACAACAGCATCTGTTGTTTTGGGACATTTTGATAAAAGCCATTCTGACTGGAGTTAAGTGATATCTTTGTGGTTTTGATTTACATTTCCCTGATGATTAGAGACATTGAGCATTTTTTTGTGTTCTGTGGCCATTAGACTATCTTCTTTTGAAAAGTTTCTGTTCATATCTTTTGCTGACTTTTTAATGGGGTTGTTTGATGTTTTCTTCCTGATTTGCTTGAGTGCTTTGTAGATTCTGGTTATTAGCCCTTTATCAGATGTATAGCGTGCAAATATTTTCTCCCATTTCGTAGGTTGTCTATTTGCTCTACTGATTGTTTCCTTGGCTGTGCAGAAGCTTTTTAATGTAACCAGGCCCCATTTATTTATTTTTGCTGTTGCTGTGATTGCTTTTGGGGTCTTCTTCATAAATTCTTTGCCTAGGCTGATATCTATACGTTTTTCCAACCTCTTCTTTTAGAGTTCTTATAGTTTCATGCCTGAGATTTAAGTCTGTTACCCATCGTGAATTAACTTTTGTGAGTGAAGAGAGGTGCGGATCCTGTTTAAGTCTTCTACCTGCGGCTATCCAATTTTCCCAGCACCATTTATTGAATAGGGATTCTTTTTCCCATTGTATGCTTTTGTGTGCTTTGTCAAAGGTCAGATGGCAGTAAGAGGATGGTTTTATATCTGGGTTCTCTGTTCTATTCCTTTGGTCTATGTCTCTGTTCTTGTGCCAATACCATGCTGTATTGGTTACTGTATCCTTGTAGTATAGTAGCTTGAAGTCTGGTAAATTGATGCTTCCCAATTTGTTCTTTTTGCTGAAGGTCGTTTTGGCTATTCAGGATCTTTTCTGGTTCCATACGAAGCATAGAATTATTTTCTCAGATCTACAAAAAATGTTGTTGGTATTTTAATGGGAATTGTGTTGAATCTGTAAATCGCTTTGGGTAGTACAGACATTTTAACAATGTTGACTCTGCCAATCCATGAGCATGTTATGTTTTCCCATCTGTTTACATACTCTGCAATTTCCTTCCTCAGTGTTTCATAGTTCGCCCTATAGAAGTCTTTCACCTCTTTAACCACTTTGGTACCAGCGTCGACTATAGCCATCAGCCACAGATGAATGCGCACAGCCCAGCATCAACTATAGTCGACAGCCACAGATGAATGTGAGCGTCGAATTTAGCCGACAGCCGTGATATGAAGGTGCACAGCCAAGCGTCGACTTTAGTCGACAGCCAAAAGCTTTTGCTTTTATCTCTGCAGTTGCAGTGTATACATTCAGCTAATAAGTTACTACGAATCTGTGACCTTTTAACAAGTCCTTAGTAGGAGTTATTATAGTTATTTTCCTAAAGCTGCCTGTAAAGTAAAACAAGCTTTCAGTGCTTTAATTAAACCTTTCCTCATCATACAAGAGCAAAACGGATTCATCATCAATGCACAGCACAAACTATCGTGCAGACTATGAGTGCTGGCTGTGGGCAAGGTTTCGCGGCTGGTGAGTGCGGTACCGAAGTGGTTAAGTCCATCATTTCTTTGCTTATTTTCTGCTTGGAGGATCTGCCCCATTCTGCCAGTGGGGTGTTGAAGTCCCTGGCTATTATGATGTTGCTGCTTATCATTTTGTTTAGATCAAGTAGGGTTTGCTTTATGAATCTGGGCACACCAGTTTTAGATGTATAAATATTTAGGATTATTATGTCTTCTTATTGAATTGTTCCCTTCACCAATATATAATGACCAACTTTGTCTTTCTTTAGTTCTGCTGATTTGAAGTCTATGTTATCTGATATGAGAATGACTACGGCAGCTTTCTTTTGGTTTCCATTTGCATGGAATATTGTTTTCTATCCCTTTATCTTGAGTCTGAATAAGTCCTTGTGGGTTAGATGTGTTTCTGAGATAGCAGATACGTGGCTTGTATTGTTTTTTTTTTTTTTTTTTTTAATCTATTCCACCAGCCTATGTCTCTTGAGTGGGGAGTTCAAGCCATTTACATCTATCGAAAGGATTGATAAATGGGGTGGATTTTTGTTCAACCTGTTGAGTAGAACTTTACTGCTTTATTTTACCTCTTGAGCCATTGTGGCATCTGGGCTCTGACCTTTAGCTTTTGGGTGATTTTACACTGGTGGGTGGTGGGTGTCTATCATGCTGATCTGTGTATAATGCAGTTCTGAGTGCCTCCTGCAGAGTAGGTCTGGTCTAGACAAATTCCTTCAGTGGTTGCTTGTCTGAGAAAGTCTTTATTTTTCCCTCATATAAGAAACTTAATTTTGCAAGATAAAAAATTCTAGGCTGGCCATTATTCTGTTTGAGAAGACTGAGAATGGGGCCCCAATCCCTTCTGGCTTGTAAGGTCTCAGCTGAGTAGCCTGCAATTAGCCTGATGGGTTTTCCTTTGTAAGTTACCTGCCACTTTCACCTTATGGCTCATAGGAATTCCTCTTTTGTGTTTAATTTGGACAGTCTGATGATTATGTGTCATGGTGATTGCCTCTTTGCAATGAATCTCCAAGGGGTCCTTTGAGCTTCTTTCCTTCTCCTTCTCCTTCTCCTTCGCCTTCACCTCCTCCTCCTCCTTTTTTTTTTTTTAGCTCTTACAAGAAGGAAACCTTTGAGATTCTTGTACCTGGATATCTAGATTTATGGCAAGGCCAGGGAAATTTTCCTCAATTATTTCCTCAAATAGGTTTTCAACCATAGTGTATTTCCTTCTTCTCTCTCAGGTATGTCTATGATTCTTATGTTAGGCTTCTTTACATAATCCCATATTTCTTGTAGGTTTTGTTCATTCCTCTTATTTCTCAGACCTTTCTCTTTGACTGACTTGTTTAACTCAAAGGTGTTGTCTTCAAGCTCTGAGATTCTTTCTTCTGCCTGATCTAGCCTATTCTTAAGGCTTTCCACTGTGTTATGTATTTCCTTGAGTGAATTTTTCATTTCCAGTTGTTTTTTTTTCCTAATAATTCAGTTTCCTTAGTTAATCTTTCATTCATTTCCAGCATTATTTTTGTGGTTTCTATGTGTTGAGTTTCTATTTTTTCTTGTATTTCATTGAGCTTCCTTACAATCCATATTTGGAATTCTTCATTTGTCATTTCAATCTTTTCGTTTTGGTTGGTATCCATTGGTAGGGAGTTATTGTTTTATTTTGGGTGTGTCCTTTTGTTCTGATTTTTCCAGGGTTATTTTTGCTGATTCTTTTTCATCTGGCCTCTTGACACCTGGGGGTGGTAGGCCTGGTTATGGGCCTGTCTTCCAGTCCCTGAAGATTGATCATTGAGCATGCTAGACAGAGGAGTGCTGGCCCTGAGTTGCCTATGGGGTGTTCTAGAAGGTTTGGTGTACCTCTTGAGTTACCTCTGACTTGCTGTCTTCACTTTTTCCCAACAGCGTGTAGTGAGTTAGGTCCCCCAGCTTACTCTTAGAGATAATGGGTGGTACTTGTGTGAATCAGCCACACCCTGTTTGTCTGAGTTGGAAGGTGCTATGATGAGCTATATCATTGTTCTCCCTCTCATTGGTTGATGTTCGTGTGACAGAGACAGCTGCTGAGATGTTCTTTTGTGTCTGTGGTAGACTGTGGGCCCCCAGGTCAAGTACATGAGTGCTCCAAGCTTTAGGAGGGACCCTGTACCTCCCAGGGGTTTTCTTGATCTCCATCACCACTGAAGTGGGGGGAGGAGCAAGGCAGTTCATGGCTAAGTTGTGTGAGCCTGAAAGGCTTTGCAAAGCCTCTATGGGGCTCAGAAGTTGCTTTTATGGACACTAGGGGGAGCTGCTGACAGGAGGGTCAGGGCAAGCTCTCCAAACTGGGAGAGCTGTTCACAGGGGAGAGGGCTAAACACTTATATGCTAAGGCTCTGGTCTGGGTCCTTTCTACCTTTATCCAGAAGCACAGCTTTTCTATGGGGAGGGGCAGGCACTTCCCCCAATGGACACTCCTAGGACCCCCCCACACCCTGTAAAATTGAGTCAGTAAATGCTGTAAAGGGTGTACAAATTGACCTCCCTGTTGGTAGGAGGCACTTGCTGGAAGGAACAAGCTGCAATGTTGTTTCTGGGTCCTGTGACCGACTCTAGTCCCTCAGGAGAAGCACTCAAATGCCCCAGGTGGTGGGTGGGGACCTGGAACTTCCAGGTGAGTCCTTATTCTTTGCCACAGCTGAGGAAGGTGGGGGATGTGGCTGGGATGGGTGAGCTTGCCCTTAGGCTCCACAAAAGCTAGCAAGGTAGCTGTTTTGGCAGGGGTCAAAGGTCTGTTCTTAGCTTCTGGGCAGAGAATCCAGGGAGAGGCTGAATTGGTCCCACCCAACCAGAAAGTTTGCTTGTGGAGGCAGGTTCATCTCAGATTCACAAATTGGCAGTCTGTGGTGAGCCTCACCCCTCTCTCATCCCTCTGCTCCACAGTTTAACCCTGATGTCTGCCTGTAGGCAGGAGCTCACGCCAGCTGAGCTCCCCTACTAATGTGCTATGGACTGAGAGGTTTCGCACCCAGGACCCTGGCCTGGGCTGAGAGTGCAGTCCTCCTGTGGGGGAAGGGGTGCTCTACAAGCATGCCAGTGAGGACTCACACTGCATTCTCCACCCAGATCAGCCCATGTGGGCTCCCTCACCTCTTGAGACCAAGAAAATCCCTGACCATGCCAGGGAGAAGCGTACTGGTCCTGAGTCACCCATGGGGTGCCGAAGGAGGATCGATGTCCCTCCACCTCCGGGTGTGCTCTGCTCTGATGGAATCGCCAGGCAAGCAGCACCAGGGAGGGCCAGCAAGCAGGGAGCTCACAGTCTGAGCACCCCTCAGTCTGGTGCAGGACCCCAAGAGGAAAGGCCTGAGCTCCACTCTCTGGAAGCCTCAGTGTGGTGGCTCAATTGTCTCTCTCAGCAGTCACAGGTGGGGGAGGGGAAGGGAAGGAAAAGAGTCTGGATGTAGTAATGCTAGCACTCTGGTCATCTCCAACTGTCTCTCTAGGAGGCAGTCAGCCCAGAATGCCCAGGCTCCAGAGTCACACAGTTCACGTGGGACCCAGTGGACCCCTGTGGCTCCTGTGGTCTGGGCCAGAGTTGGGAAATGTCTGTGTGGGAACGAGCAGGACAAAACCTGAGGAACTGAAGGCTCCTGGGGAAGACAAAGGTACATGGTGGGTAGAGAAGCAATATGGCGCCTGCCAGCCCAGCTCAGGTCTGTGGGAGGGCAGGAAGTGCCCCAGGGGGTGCTGGGAGCCTGGTGCCCTGTCCACAAGAAGTTCCTAGCTCACTGGCGGCAGCAGCCCCTGGGCTCCTGTGGGCAGAAAGTCTCTCCAGCAGCTTGGGAACCCCCCACCTGTCAGAGATGCACGGTAGGGAGAAACAAACTGCTCCACCTACCCTTCTCACGGGACTCCAAGCCTCTCCGGGTTGATCTTTGCTGATACCTTGCTCCTTCTTGTTCTGCACGACAGCTTCTTTCCACGGAGTCTCCTGAAGGCTCTGGCACCCTTTCTTCAGACCCACATCTGATCTATGTTTGTCTGTCTTTGTTTTTTCTCTTTCATCTAAAACTTCTCCTTCTTACTGAGATGCTCTGGCAGCTGGTATCTCAGGTCAGCCATCTTGCCCGGAAATCAAGGAATTTATATTTTAAGAGTAGCTATATACTCAGCATACAGGGCTTCTTAAAACTTAAGTGAATCCCTCAGGGATCTTTTAAAATGTGGACACTGAAATGGTAACTCTAGGGTAGGGCCTGAGCTTCTGCATTTTTATTTTAAATTGTGGTCAAATACACATAGCATAAAATTTACCATCTTGAACCATTTTTTTTTTTGAGACAGAGTCTCACTCTGTCACCTGGGCTAGAGTGCCGTGGCATCAGCCTGGCTCACAGCAACCTCAAACTCTTGGGCTCAAGCGATCCTCCTGCCTCAGCCTCCTGAGTAGCTGGGACTACAGGTATGTGCCATGATGCCTGGCTAATTATTCTATTTTTAGTAGAGACGGAGGTCTTGCTCTTGCTCAGGCTGGTCTTGAACTCCTGACCTCAAGCAAACTGCTAGGATTACAGGCGTGAGCCACTGCACCCAGCCCTTGAATCATTTTTATGTGTACAGTTCAGTAGTGTTAAGTGTGTTCACATGTTGTGCATTCAATCTGCAAACCACTTTTCCTCTGGCAAGATGGAAACTCTGTTTCCATTAAATAACTCCCCATGTCTCCTATCCCCAGAGAATCTGCATTTGTCACCAGGTGATGGTGATGCTGCAGGTCTGTGGCCCACATTTTGAGTGTCAGGATCTCATTTGGAGCCTTTCTCTGTACCATAGCCTGAAGGAGGTGGCAGGCAGACCAGAATGAGCAGGCCACACAGAGCACTTTCCAGGGACTTGCTGGCGACTGGGACAAGAGACAGGGTAAGGAAACTTCAGAGGAGTGGACAGGTTACCTAATTCACAAGTGTGACTTGGAATTGCATGGTGCAGGGAGGATAGAAGCATGGGGGAGGTAATATGAAGATGCTTTGCAACTGCTGTATTTACCTGCTAAGTTTGCTAGGCCATTCCCCAATATTGGGCATTTTAGGCTACTTATCTTCATTTTGCTATTATAAGTAATCCTGGTATAAACAGCTTTGTGCATGTGGCTCTTTTTTCTCTTGAATTATTGTCAAGGGTAAAAATCCCAGAAATAAAATTACTCAGTCAAAACGCATCTTCTCATTGGCTCCAATCACATCTGCTAGACCTCACTGTATTCCTTTACAGTACTATTAGCAACAGCAAAGGGTGCATATGTCCTTGCCACTTTATAACATCAGGTTTTTATAATTTGTTTTGTTAAAAATAACACAAACCAAAACCGAAGTAGGGTACACACAAAATGGCACTTCATCTTTATTTTCTTTAATTTTTTGAGATAGGGTCTTGCTATGTTGCCCAGGCTGGTCTTGAACTCCTGGGATCAAGCAATTCTCCTGCCTCAGCCTCCCAAGTGGCTGGGACTACAGGTGCACAGCACGATGCCTGGATTTGTTTTTATATTTTGTAGAAACAGGGTCTCACTATGTCGCCCAGGATGGTCTCAAAGTCCTGGTCTCAAGTAATCCTCCTGACTTGCCTCCCAAAGGGCTGGGATTATGGGCATGGGCCACTGTGCCCAGCTCATCTTTATTTTAATTTGCATTTCCCTATTTATGAACGGCAGTGGATGCTTTTGTCATGTAAACAAAACAATATTCTTTGACTATCAGTTGAGGAAGAGGCAAGGTGTTTTTATTTTTGTGATTCTTTATGTGTTTTGGAGTAGACTTTTATCACTGGTCAACCAGGGCAGATGTGTCTCCAGCCCCAGTGGCCTCTGCACTGTCAGCACTGGCCTGTGTGAAATCACATGCAAAATATTTGTCCCCAGTCCTCCAGTTTGTCCAAGACATTGCAGCTAATGGTTTTGTCCAACCACACCTGGTGAGTGAGCACTCTGACCTTCTAGATGCATGTTAGAAAAGGCATTAGTAATGGGTACAAGAATAGGGGTGACTTCCACTTTCAGCTCCAACACGTAAAGTCATCACTCCTGCCCTTACAACAAGAAAGTAGCCAAATAAACCGAAGATCAATGACTTTTCTTAGATCAATCAGATCTAAGGTCACAGGAGGTGACAGGAGGTCACAGGAGGTGAGGTCACAGGACAAGCCACTACCCCAAAAACTAGAGAGATGTGAAGATAGAAAACCACAGCTGCAAACTAAAAATAAAATCCTAAGCCCCTAACCAACTGAATGGACCTGTGCTTGGCTAAGGGGACCCCAGAGAAACCTTAAAAACTGAGTTCCTGGCCATGACAGGATGAGAGGTCAGACATGTCTCATTATATCCCCTCCCTTTCGCAGTTTAGGCAGAACTGACCAGCATTAACGTTAAAATAGAAATCATTAAGACTGACATTGTGGCAGGACCTAAAGCAATGCCAGGCAAGGGTTAAGTCATGCACCCCTACACTTAAAGAATGAAGTATGTTCTAATTGCCACAAGGGTTTTCTTTTTCTCTAGCAGTTAAACAAGTGCTGGCCTTGAGATGAGCAATATGAAAACAATTTGCAGCTCACTGCCAGGCACTCATCCCTACCCCATTCCACAGGCTATAACTACAGCTTTGACTGGACAAGAGACTGACCTCAGTAACTTTCTCCTGATAAGACTACAGATCATGGACTGGTTCTGGCTGGTTTTACAGAGGCTGTGCACTTGACTGCCTTTGTGTCCTGAAAAGACCTTTTGATGTATAAAGCCTAGTACATTTAAATGTTAAGTCTCGGCTGGGCGCGGTGGCTCATGTCTGTAATCCTAGCACTCTGGGAGGCCGAGGCGGGAGGATCGCTCAAGGTCAGGAGTTCGAAACCAGCCTGAGCAAGAGCGAGACCCCCGTCTCTACTAAAAATAGAAAGAAATTAATTGGACAACTAAAAATATATATATAAAAAAAAATTAGCCGGGCATGGTGGCGCATGCCTGTAGTCCCAGCTACTTGGGAGGCTGAGGATCACCTGAGCCCAGGAGTTTGAGGTTGCTGTGAACTAGGCTGATGCCATGGCACTCTAGTCAAGGCAACAGAGTGAGACTCTGTCTCTAAATAAATAAATAAATAAATAAATGTTAAGTCTCTACCCCAAGGTGAACATGGGTCATATGTAACATGTATGTTTATCCAGTACATGCATCAGGACCACCTTCATGAATGTTGTAACCAGATGAATATATGTACTTGGCCAAGCTGTTCCGCTTAAATCCCTGCCCCAACCCTCCTCCTTGGAAGTGCCTGTCTCTGGTCTTTGGCCGGAGGCTACACTTCCCAGCCTGTTAGAATGCCAACCCTACAGGCCGTGAACCTTTAGAAGAGATAAAGGCATCCTTCCTAAATTTCTATAAAATTTTCTTGTGATTTTTTAAGTTAACACAGCTTACCTGAAGCAGAAGCTACTGGAGCTGAGAGCTGGTAGGAAATATATAAATGGTAACTTCAATGAATTGCTGGAGGCTGAATTTGGATGAGCTTGAGAGTTGAAAACTCATGGAGACCCAGTCTAAAGTGGGCTTCCACACTTTTATTGGGTTTTTACCTCCAAGGGGCCTTCTCATGGTGAAGACTGGAGAGAAATCTCCTTGTGCTTGATCAGGGAGAGGAGAAAAGTAACCATTTTGAAGTACTCCCAGATTGTTCTCAACAACAAAGGCCAGCAAGAGAAAAGACTTCATTAAAGCCTTATCTAACATAAGGGAAGGGGCATACCCAACTTAAGCCCTCTCTAGCCCTTCTGACTTATCTAAGAGGACCAAAAAAAAAAAAAAAAAAAAAAAAAAGTTGAGAAGCACTTGAGAAGGTCACAGCCCAGGGACACAGGCTAATAAAAGACTGAGACCTAACCATATGATTGCAGAACACTTCCCGTCCTACAGAACACTCCACGTCTTACCACCCCATCTATGGAGCTCCTGCAGAATACAGAGGACTGCTGCTGAAAGAACTGGAAGGCTCAGATTCCATTTAAAAAGTCTCTAGGGAAACCCAAAGACAACAGAGGAAACATAAACAAGGATACTAGAGACCAATTGGCCTCTGACAGTTACAGCTATAGCAAACAGTAAACACATCCTAACTTCTAGCCAGAAAAACATAAAAACCTCACACTAAAGGCCTACCCACTTCAGTTCTATCACCCAATATATCACATCTGGCTTTCAACAAAGAATAGTAAGGCATGCTAAAAGAAAGAACAGTCTTTAGAGATAAAGCAAGCATCAGAGACAGACTCAGATATGGCAGCGATCTTGGAATTATCAGACTGGGAATTTAAAATACCTGTGATTAGTAGTCTATGGGCTCTAATGGAAAAAGTGGGACAAGAACAGATGTGTAATGTAAGCAGAGAGATGGAAACTTTAGGAAAGAATTAAAAGGAAATGCTAGAAATTAAAAAAAAAAACCACTGACAAAAGTGCTGAATGCCTTTAGTGGGCTCACTGTACACTGGACATGGCAAGGAACCAGTGAGCTAGAAGATATGTCAGTAGGAAGTTCCTGAACTGATTACGCAAAGGGAAACAAATGAAAGAAAAAAAAAGGAATAGAATGTTCAAGAACTATGGGACAATTACAAAAGGTATAACACATACTTAATGTGAATACCAGAAAAGGAGAGAAAGGAGCATTAGAAATATTTGAAATAGTAATGGCTAAGAATATTCCCAAATTAATGACAGACACAAAACGGCAAATCCAGGAAACTTAGAGAATACCAAGCAGGATAAACACAAACAATCTACACCTAGGTATATCATATTCAAACAGGAGAAAACAAAAGACAAAATCTTGAAAGAAGCCAGATGGGGAAAAAAAAGGATAAAAATTCCAACTTCTCAACAGAAACCACCCAAGTGAGGAGAGAGAGGAACAAAGCATTTAAAATGTTTACGTGGATCAGAGTTCATGACCTATATCATTTTCCTTCCCTCTAAGGAATTTCTTTTAACATTTTTTACAAAGCAGATCTACTGAAAACAAATTCCCTCAGTTTTTGTTTGTCTAATAAAGTCCTTATTTCAACTCCATTTGTGAAGGATAATTTCACTGGATACAAAATACTAGGTTGGAGGTTTTTTATTTCTTTTTCAACACTAAGTGGAATGGCAGTAGCAGGAGGGTACACTCAAATCTCAGGAGGAAAGCTGCAGGTTTCCCACAGTTAGGTATGAAGTTAGTCATAGGTGTTTTGTAGATCTTTATCAAGCAGAGAAAGTTCCTCTCTGTCCTAGTATGCTGCGAGTTTTTATCATGAATGTCAGATTTTGTCAGATACCACTGGTATGTTCGTATAATTTTTTTTCTTTAGCCTGTTGATGTGATGGATTAGTCAATTTTTGAATGGTGGACCAGCCTTGCATACTTGGAATAAATCCCACCTGGTCACGATGTATAATTTTTTTTATACATTGCTGGATTCTATTTGTCAACATTTTATTGAACATTTTTGCATCTATATTCATGAAAGATATTGGCCTGTAGTTTTCCTTTCTTATGTCTTTATTTAGTTTTGGTATTAGAATAATGCTGGCCTCATAGAATGAGTTATGTGTGTTCCCTTTGCTTCTATTTCCTGAACAGACTGTAGAGAATTGATCATTTTTATTTCTATAGATTTAGGAGGTAAAAATGTTTTTTTGTTACATGGATGTATTGTACAGTGGTGAAGTCTGGGCTTTTAATGTACCCATCACCTGAATAGTGTACACTGTACCCCACAGGTAATTTTTCATCCCTTATCCCTCCCAACCTCCCCCTTCTGAGTCTCCAATGTCCATAATGTCACTCTATATGACCATGCATGCCCATAGCTTAGCTCCCGCTTATAACTGAGAACATGTGCTATTTGGTTTTCCATTTCTGTTACTTCACTTAGGATAATGGCCTCCAGTTCCATCCAGGTTGCTGCAAAATACATCATTTCATTCTTCTCTTATGGCTGGGTAGTATTCCATGGTATACATACGCCACATTTTTTTAATCCATTCATCAGTTGATGGGCACTTAGGTTGATTCCATATCTTTGCAACTGTGAATTGTGCTGCAATAAACATACGAGTCCAGGTGTCTTTTTGATATATTGACATCTTTTCCTTTGGGGAGATACTCAGTAGTAGTATTGCTGGATCAAATGGCAGATCTACTTTTAGTTCTTTGAGAAATCTCCATGGTTTTCTACAGAGGTTGCATTAATTTACATGCCCATCAAAAGTGTATAAGTGCTCCCTTTTCACCCCACCTACCATCCGTACCAACATCTATTGTTTTTTTGACATTTTAATAATGCCTATTCTGACAGGGGTAAGGTGGTCTCTCATTGTGGTTTTAATTTGCATTTCCTTGACAATTAGTGATGTTGAGCATTTTTCACGTTTGTTAGCCCTTTGTATCTCTTAAACAATGTTCATGTCTTTTGCCCACTTTTTATTGGGGTGGTTTTTTCTTGCTGATTTGAGTTACTGTAGATTCTGGATATTAGTCCTTTGATGGATGTATAGTTTGTGAATATTTTCTCCCATTCTGTAGATCTATTGACTCTGTTGATTATTTCTTTTGCTGTGCAGGTTTTTGGTTTAATTAGGTTCTATTTATTTTTGCTTTTCTTGCATTTGCTCTTGGGGTCTTAGTCATAAATTCTTTGCCTAGGCCAATGCCAAGAATAGTTTTTCCTAGGTTTTCTTCTAGAATTTTTATAGTTTTAGGTCTTCCATTGAAGTCTTTAGTTCATCTTGAGTTGATTTTTGTATATGGTGAGAGATAGGGATCCAGTTTCATTCTTCTGCATGTGGCTATCCAATTTTCCCAGCACCATTTATTTAATAGTATGTCCTTTCCCCATTGCATATTTTTGTCTGCTTTGTCTAAGATCAGTTCTTTGTAGGCATGTGGTTTTATTTCTGGGTTCTCTATTCTATTCCATTGATCTATGTGTCTACTTTTTACCAGTACCATACTGTTTTGGTTACTATAGCCTTGTAGCACAATTTGAAGTTGGGTAAAATGACAACCTCCAAATTTGTTCATTTTGTTTAGAATTGCTTTGGCTATTTGGGCTCTATTTTGATTCCATATGAAATTAAGGATTGTTTTTTCTAATTGATAATTCTTCCTTAAAACATCTGGGCCTGGTGGAATTGTGCTCCTAGGTGAACTCCAGAATGACTTGAAACTTACGTCCACACAAAAACCTGCACACAGATTATTATTATTATTTTTTGAGACAGAGTCTCACTCTGTTGCCAAGCTAGAGTGCCGTGGCATCAGCCTAGCTCACAGCAACCTTAAACTCCTGGGATCCAGCAATCCTCCTGCCTCAGCCTCCCAAGTAGCTGGGACTACAGGCATGTGCCACCATGCCCAGCTAATTTTTTCTATATATTTTTAGTCGGCCAATTAATTTCTTTCTATTTTTAGTAGAGACAGGGTCTCACTCTTGCTCAGTGTGGTCTTGAACTCCTGACCTCGAGCAATCCTCCCGCCTTGGCCTCCCAGAGTGCTAGAATTACAGGTGTGGGCCACCGTACCTGGCCTAGACACAGATGTTTATAGCAGCTTTATTCATAATTGCCAAAAACTAGAAGTAACCAAGATGTCTTTCAACAGCTGAATGGATAAACTGTGGTGCATCCACACAATAGAATATTACTCAGTGATACAAGGAGATGAGCTATCTAGCCATGAACAGACATGCAGGACTCTTGAATGCACACGGCTGAGTGAAAGAAGCCAGTCTGAAAAAGATGCATTCTGTAGCGTTTCTAACCACATGACATTTTGGAAAAGGCAAAACTACAGCGACAGGAAAAACCCCTGTGGTTGCTAGGGGTTAGGGTGGGGATAGGTGTGCTGAGGCAGGAGGGGTGGCAGGAGAGGGGTGTGTGTGTGAAACTCTATGTACGATCTGCTCAATTATTTTGTAAATCTAAAACTGTACTAAAAAAGCAAAATCTATATAAAAAATAGGGATATGAACAAGAGGAGAGAAATGAGCAGATTTGGTAAAGAGAAGGGCTTGGGCCCCTCCCTCACCCCCAGGGATTAGGACTTGTCTAAGGAGAGATCTGATAACTTCCCCCAATGAGGAGCGGGCTCCCAGGGTTCCAGGGGATCTTGACAAAGGAAGGTTAACTACTTGCAAGATACACTGGTAGAGTCCTGGAGGGCAGAATGCAGTCGTGTGTGTGTGTGTGTGTGTGTGTGTGTGTGTGTGTGTGTGTGTAGCACAAGGCCTGATTTTTGCACAAAGCGAACAGGAGCAAGCACCTATGGCAGGAGGTAAAATGAGAGATTTCTGTGGACAAAGGAGTCCTGGAATTCTCAGCACCTGTATGCAGTCTCCCCACTTGCTACATGATATGGTACATTCCATGAAATGTTTTCTAGCCTTAATATAAAGTATTAAGCTTTCTGGTGCACTTGTCAGGAGGTGAAAATTCCTGAAAATTCCCTGGCATACCAGGAGTGCTACCTGAGCCTGGGTGACACTGGGACAGTCCTTATCAGGCCGATCCCAGTGGCAGGGCTGCCTCAGGTGGAGTAGGCAGGAGGTCTGTGCTCCATTCCAGGAGGAGCCTGGCCCTCTGCTCCAGCTGAGGGATTGATGATGGTCTCAGGCCTTTCCTCCATCTTCCAGTTTGTTCCAGGGATCTGCTGGGCACAGGCTGTGAATTCACCCTCAGGGCAGGCAAAGGAGGCCCGGCATAGTCCCCAGGCTGGGATGGGAAGGGCTGAGTTCAGAAGGGCTTTTGGTCAGCAGGCTGCAGCAGCATAACAAGGCCACAGGGCCTTCCATGGGAGAGGCTTCCCATGGGACAGCAGGTGACCTCATTCCTACTGCATGTGGCTGCTGCTCTCGGTGGCATGGTGGTAGGAATGTCCTGTGGAGGCTGGCACTGATGCTTCCCACCGGTGCTCAGGACCAGAGCAGTGGGGGCTCTTTCGCAAACTGACACAGCCTCCAAAACCAGAAATGTGCGCCTGCTATCTCCAACGAAAAAGAAAATGCAAAGCAAACAAAAGACAAATGAAAGGGAAGGGGAGGGAGTGTGCCAGCTGGCTGCTGGGAGGCAGGTGCTGTCACCAGCAGAGACCCAGGGCTGGGATGGCCTTGCCTGATGCCATCTCTGACTTTGACCCCAGGCCGTGCATCTCACTGGAGCATCCAATCAAGTGATTTCCTGGTAACTGTACTGAAATGGCTGCTGGTCAAGAGCTCAGCGGCAAGGAGTCCCCACAGAGATGCTGCCCAGGGCCTCGCTGCAAGGACGCTCCCTCTAGCACCCAGACAGTGGCTGCTCAGCGCAGCTGGGGGTGTGTCCATCTTCTCTGAGCTCCTTGCGCAGAGGAGGCCTTGATCTCAGGTGGGGCCTCCTACTTTGATGACAGCCTGTTCTTAAACGGAACAGGGGGAGCATGTGCAGACATGCAACGCTGAGTAAGCCCCATGTGTCAGATGTGCGAGCGACAGACGGCTGCCTGAGGGGCGTCTGTGCCAGCTGGGTGCGGCTTCCATGCTCTGGGCGCTCCCCACACCCAGGTCAGTGCAGGCACACGCCATCCTTGGGCAGGGGCCATCAGCCATGATGAAGCCACTACCGTCCACCAACCAAATACAGTGTCTCCAGGTTTACTTGGCTGGTGTCTAACCCTATGTGAAAAGAGAAATGCCTTCAGTCTGACTTGTTCTTGCACAATCCTCCCCACTTCACAGTCTATTCTGGGACCTGCTCCCTCCAGAGAAGATCCAGACAGTAAACTGTGGCTCGCCCTCAGAGAATCCCCCAGAGGTCCAGCTGGGGCCCCAAGGCTGAGGCCAGCACTGGCAGCTTGCTCACTCCCCAGCCCTCACCACCTGCCAGAGACAGAGCAAGACCGGGCTGAGGCATTGTCTTCTCTTCTGTCATGACATGATCTGCTTTCCCCCTTCTGATTTCATTGAAATGTTCTTTGTGCCGTCTGCACGTCGCACACAGTGGCTGGCATCTTCTCAGGGAACTCACTTCACTCTGGAACTCCTGCCCTGAGCGCCCCCATCGGCACACACCCTTCAAATGCTTTTGCTCCCAGTCCCCACTTCCAGCGGCTGAGCACACCAAGTCCCGGTGTTAATCCCTCGCGCCTTCCTGCTGTGGCGGCCTTCCCTGACAGTATGACTTTCTCTTCTTTGAAGTCTGCTTTGCTCAGCATTTCTTTCTTAGCTGAGACACATTAAAAAATGAGGCAGCTGCCCTTGCAATTTATGGAGTTTTGTTTTCAAGCTAGCAGCAACAGTGCCTTTTCCAATACTGCGGGAGTCAGTCTCGCTCCCTCTCATTCCTGCATTTGTTCTCTTTCAAGCACTTACATTTATAGTTTTAACTTCTTTATATTAGTTACATTAACTGATGCCTGACTTCCCTGCACATTATCAGTGCCGTGAGGGGAGCCTGTTTGTTTCATCTACTGCAATACTCACTGCCTTACAAATTCATCTTGTTTTCTTTTGACTGAGTAATCTTTAATTAAGCATCTTTTTAGATTCTCAAATGTATCTTTCTTATCATCTATTGCCTGCCTCTCCATTATCTGTAAGACTTCTCCAGTGGTCTTAATAATTCTTCCTATCCCTTTTTTTTTTTTTTGAGAGACAGGGTCTTGCTGTCACCCAAGCTCGAGTGCAGTGGTGCAACCACAGCTCACAGCAACCTCAAACTCCTGGGCTCAATCCTCTTGCTTCACCCTCCCGAGTAGCTGGGACTGTATGTAATGTGCTACCACGCCCAGCTAATTAAAAAGAATTTTTTTTTTTTTTTTTTTGTAGAAACAGGGTCTTATTAAGTTGCTCAGGCTGGTCTCGCACTCCTGGCCTTAAGTGATCCTCCCACCTCGACCTCCCAGCACTCTGGGATTACAGGTGTGAGCCACTGCACCCATCTTTTTATACTTTTAAATGGCAGGATGACCTTACCCAACCCACTGACCTAACAGTGACTCCCACACTGCTGGCTCTCCGTCCCCACTCTGGTCCACTGTGGAGGTGTTAACAGTCATCGGTGGCCTTGTCTGTTTATTCACTCAGTCTTCTATGACATCCACTCCTCTCTCTCCAGTCCCCACCATCCTTTGTTTCCTCTAATGGCTGACACACTGTGCTGTTCAGTGGCAGACAGCCCCCTGCCCCCTTATTCAGAGAAGGTAAACTCTTGCCAATTTCAACCATGAAAGTGCACCTGTGACAAAAATATTTGAAATTCACTGCTTTACAGGATGTGTATGTGCAGCAAAAATGACTTGCAAAAATAATCTAAAAAACAAAACAATCCTAGAAAAGCAATCAGCATTGGCTCTTGGTGCTTGGCCACCTGTGGCCCCACTGTGGTTCCCGCCCCGTGGTCTCTTTAGTGTCCCCTCCTCCTGGGAGTAGTTGGTTTCATCTCAGAAAACCCACGTTTTCTAGTCCATAAAGTCTAGCAGGTTCCCCATGCCCATGGAACACTTTAGTATTTTAAAGGAAGTAATGGTGGCTTTGGAAAGGAAGTAAGAGCCTCTCTGGGATTAAAGAAAAAAGCGGGCACAAATTGAAGACAACAGTGACATGGCCACTGGGTCCCTGCCTGACTCTCTAGGCTGGCCTCAGAGCTGGCCAGGGGCCCCTGGGTGCATGGAGAGCTGCGCAAGTCTTCCTCCCGCGCCTCGCCCCCAGGGCCCTCCTCCTTCACACACTGGGCACCCCAGATCCCACCCATTCCCTCAGCTGTCGAGCGCCTGGTCTTACCAAACCAAAGGGGTTTTGGCTCCCCTGCTCCTTCTGGCCAAGAAATCTGGAGGGATCTTTCCCAGCTCACAGCCAATCAGGTGCTTCTTGCACCCAGTGCTAGGATTCCCACATTTCTTCCCGAAGCCCGTGTGCCCACAGCACGGCTGCTCCGGACCATCGTGCAGAAACAGTTGGGCTTCCCAAGCCTCGGATGCAGCCCAGGGTACCACAGCTCAAAGTCCAGACCAGGGACAGTGTCACGCTTCCAGTCAGCCACAGGGAGAGCATCTCTAGGCTCAACTTGTGGATGTAGGACATTATTATACAAAGAACTCCCCCAGAATCTCAACTTCGGTAAGAAGAAATTGGAAATGGAGCATGCAGGGCAAAAGGAAACAGGAAAGAGTCTCCTGGGCACCAGTGACTGTCAGTGGAGGGAAGTGACAACGACCAGCATGGTCTCTCTGATCCTCCTGGGAGGAGACAAAGCTTGGCTTTCTAATGGAGGATCACTACTTTTCACATTCCTGTTGTAACCATTCAGCTTTTATTCTTAATTTAATTTTATTTTTTTTTGAGACAGAGTCTCACTCTGATGCCCGGGCTAGAGTGAGTGCCATGGCGTCAGCCTAGCTCACAGCAACCTCAAACTCCTGGGCTCAAGCAATCCTTCTGCCTCAGCCTCCCGAGTAGCTGGGACTACAGGCATGCGCCACCATGCCCGGCTCATTTTTTCTACATATATTTTTAGTTGTCCAGCTAATTTCTTTCTGTTTTTAG
>CAUYPO010025048.1:0-11442 GCA_963574435.1 Cheirogaleus major | reverse complement strand
ACAGGAGAGTTACTCTCTCTTCACCTTTCTCCAGGTACTTCCCCTTTGGAGCGCTCCTGCTCGGTTCTCCTGGCGTCAAAAACGCAGCAAAACTCTACAAAACTCAAGGCCTTCCACAGACTGTGCGCTCCTTTGTGATTTTTTGGTTGAAAAATGACAATCAAATTTATTGTGTATTTGCTAAGTGCCAAAGTACTATGCTAAGTACTTCACTTTTAAAAATCTCATTTACTGGGAGATGGACACGCTTGAAGCTCTGACTTGGGTGGGGCAAAGGCAATATACGTGACCTAAACATTTGTATCCCCGTAATATGCTGAAATTAAAAAAAAATTTTTTTTTAATCTCATTAAATCCTCACAAGGACCCTGTAATAGTGGGTTCACAGAGCAATTAAGTGGCTTGCCCAAGGTTACATAGGAGATAAGTGTCAAAATGGAGCTTTAAACCCGGACATTCTAACTTTAAACCCTGAGTTTTAACCATTATCCTGCACTGCAGGCAACTGTAATAAATAAGTTTCCCTTAACAGGAAATAAACAGGAAGATAAACGTGTTGAAGGACACTTCACCAAGGGGTACAGTAAGGAAATCCTCACTGTGGGGATATGTACAACAGTGCTTCTCAAAGTGTTATCCCAAGCCAGCACCATCAGCATCACCTGGGAACTTGTTAGAAATGCAATACAGTACTGAATCAAAACTCTCTGTGGGCAGGACCCAGAAATCCGTGTTTTAACAAGCTCTCCAGATGATTCGAATGCACGCTAAAGTTTAAGAATCACACTATTCTATCTACAGTTTTGTGAGTGAACAAAATGCAAAAAAACAGAAACAAAAAGATGAAGGGGGACTTATAGATTAAAGATGACATAAAGTACCAGCTGCAATATGAATCTTAATCTAAATACTGATTCAAACCTACTGATTTCAAAATTTTATAGATAATCAGAGAAATTTGACCACTTAACCAAGTTATGATATTTGATAAAATTACAGAATTACTGTAAATTTTGTTTTTAGGTTTTAGGAGTGATAATGGTATTTGTGGCTATGTTCTTTGAAAAGAAACCCTTTCTTTGAGGTGTATATATTGAAATATATGGATAAAAAGATATGCTGTCAAGGATTTGCTGCTTATAAAATGGGTGATGGGGGGGTGGCTAATGATGAAGTATGATTGGCCAGGAGTTGAAATTATTGTAGCTGTTTGATGGGTAATCTGAGTGTTTATTGTACTGTTCTCTCTACTTTAGTATATGCTTGAAGTTTTTAATATAAAGAAAAGTCCTTTCCTCCTTGTTGAATATTTTACAGTTTGCCAAGAGCTTTCATGCATTTTCTCACTTGAGATTACAACCAGTTGGCAAAAAATCTGTTATTACTATACCCATTTCAAAACTGATAAGGCTAAAAGATCAATGCCTTAACTAAGGTTTTATATTTTAACTGTGCATATTCCAGGATCCAGGTCAAAGACAATCTTTGTTCCTCTTTTTCAAAAGGTCCGTCTCCACACATGCTGTGTTTAGCTGCCCTCCAGAGACCTGAACTCCTTTGATTCATGGTCTTGCTATACCATTAGGCTATAAGCTCTATGAATGGAAGGATCTTGCCTATGTGTTCACCACCGTATTAGCAAAATCAGGCAAAGACCTGGCATATAATAAGCCCTCAATGTGAACATTTATTGAATGAACGGATAAATGAATGACTTGAATAAATGAATGCATGAATAATCATTAGCTCTTTCTCTTAAAGGAAAGCAAATTGTTGAGAAAATAATACAGATTTTGGACTCAGAAAGCGCTGTGGTTAAAGATGGCCACTTACAAAAGGTATGACCTAGGCAAATGACTTCACCTTTCTGAGCTTCTATTCCTTCATGTGTGAACTGGGGATAATAATAATGCCTCCTTTTAGAGATTTTATGGGGATTAAATGAGACAAGGTTTGTAAAAGGCTTATCCTGGAGCCTGACATTTAACATATCTCTAAAAAATGTATGCTATTATTAGCAGTCATTATCAAAGATGGAACTTGGTTGGCTCTCCAGGAAGATCATTCTCTCTAAACCCATTATATATTGATAATTTCTTTTTGGTTACTAATTAATGAAAAAGTAGAAAATATTGATGAGAAATCCCTAGGTGAGGAGGCCTGTGCTAGAAATTAGAGTTAAAAGTCCAACTCAGCAATCAACTCTGTACAAACTAACATCTCCCAATTGAGCTCCTTCTGCATTTTGTGGTCTTCCTTGCCCCCTCTATCTAGTGAAGCTGGATGAAAGACCCAAGTCCTGAAAGTGACTTGTGTGTTCACTGAACAGCAAAGAGGCCAGCACAGCTACAGTGGAGTGAGCACAGGGGGAGTAAAAGGAAGGGAGATCTGAAAGGTAACAGAGGCCAGATCGTGTACGACCTGGTAAACTTTTACTCTAAGTGAAGGTTGGTGCCATTGCACAGTTTTGAGAAGACACCTGACACTCTTCCTGCTGAGCAGGACCAATTTCCCTGCCAGGTTAGAGGCTCCTCTTCTTGCCCGCTGGTCCCTGACCACAGAGAAACAAAAATGTCTTGATGGCAGCCATGGCTTGTAGTTCAAGGGGACCTTTGCTGTGTCCACAGAAAGAAAGCACCTCTGTGAGGACCAGGACCTCCAATTCTGCAGAACCCAGAGTTGCAGGCATGGGAGAACAACACCCCCAGTGGGTTAGAAGGAGTGAAAGTAAGTGGGGCCACTTCTGTTTCCGCCTCTTGGTTCCCAAACCCGTGTATTCTTCCTACTTGGGGACACAGTGCCATATGGACATCTCTGATCGAATGCACATACTGCATCCTTCTAGGAGGCCCCATCCTTGCAGAAGATCACCTCCAAGCTGGCGTTCCAGCTGTGCCTTCGGTAAGCCATTCTTACCCTTTATGAGGCTAGATGCATGTGGTTGATATTATATGAGATAAAACTGTTGGATTCTATGACTGTGGCCTATCCTTGCATCTCCTTCGTGATGAAGCGGGTGCTCTGGTCAGAAGCTATATTGTGAGGAAGTACATGCCTGTGGATCGGGCATTCCGCAAGCACCATTCAGACAGTGATGCTGGCTGAGGCTCTTGGAGCAGGAATGGCACAGGTCAAACTTTTATCCCCTGTTCAGTTAATGGACATTTGGCTCTATCTGGCTATTACGAATAATATCGACATGGACATTCATGTACAAGCTTTTGTTTAAACATATATTTTCATTTCTCTTGGATACATATACTATAAGAGGAGTGAGATTGCTGGGTCATATGGTGACTCTATGTTTAACCTTTTGAGGAGCTGCCAGACTATTTTCCAAAGTGGCTGCGCCATTTTACATTCCCACCATCCTTGTATGAGGGGTCCAATTTCTCTATGATGTAGTTAATTCTTGCATCTCCTTTATAGTAAAATCTTTCTCCTTTATTAGGCCCAGTGTATCCTCAGCCAGGTTATACTGAGATTCAACCCTGGTTATATTATAACCTGGCAGCCACAAGGGAATGTGGAGGCAGCTGCTGTGGGGGGGGAGGGGTTGCTTTTTGAGCAAAATGCCTCTGCAGTATGCAGTATCTTCCCACGTGGGGGGATTGCTGGTTCTCAATGGGGACGCCACCTCTGCAGGCTCCCTTTGGGCACCCAAGGAAACCATTTCTGAAGGGCATCCACCTAGATGTCCCTGTCTCACATTTCAGGTCCCAGGTTTTTCCAGCCAGATCCCTGACTTTAGCATAGGAGACCTACCTGGGCTGAGCATCCAAACAACTTTGGAGCTCTGGATTCTAACAATTAGATTGTCAGCCTACTGCTCCGCTGGGTCTGCTCTTGCATAGCAAAAGAAGAAAAAAACCATGTTGCAAGCTACCAAAGAGGCCCTCTGGCTCTCACACTTAGGTTTTAGCTGTTTGTTAACTGCTCTCAGTTTCTCATTACCTTTCTGTAGGGAAGGTCAATGCAACTTGGTAATAAACAGCCAATTTCATCATACTTGTATACATGGTTCCTCTATATGTTTCAAACTCCTGAGTCAGCATGCTGACGTGGCATTCCTTTTCACCTGGACATTTTCCCAGGTCACCACTAGTAACATTTTTAGCATTTAGGCTGCCATCTTGTGCCTGGGGCTATTCTTACCCCATATAGCACTCAAGATGGGGTCCTCATCACCAATAGGGTAGTGGGGTGACCCGGTCCCAAAACTCCATCTTACCACTTGCTTTATCAGACCTCTTCCACTACCAACTGTGTCAGTGTGGTTCTTCTCAAAAAGAGATGTCAAGATGTGATTAGAAATGCAAGAGATTCTGTTGGTGGTGACACCTCTGAAAACCAATAGGCAGGAGTAGGTAGGGAAGGACTCCAAACTGAATACAAATCTGATACCTGTGGAGGGAGGCAGGAGGGAGGGTTGGAGAGGACTCTGAGTCTGGTGCTACAATGAGACAGTCTAGGCTGGCTCAGCTGGAGCTCCAGAGCAAAGGTAGCTTATTAGAAGAATTAACGCACTGAGCTGAGTGGCCAGGCCCTGCCTCTTCCCACCATGTTCGGTCATTGGCCTGGAGCTGCCCAGGAAGAATGTGTTCTCAGTTTGACCTCTGACCAGTCCCACAGAGGCTGCTGGTGGAGGCGGTCAGTTGACTGTGCAATTTTAGCAGGTTCTGTCTTGAAGAGTGATCTCAGCACACATGTCCTGGCTGTCAAGAAAGCCCTCCACAATCCAGCCCCTGCCTTCCATTCCTTCCAGTCATCCTTTGCTCACTGTGTTGCAGCCACAGTATCCTTCTTACTGCTCCTGGAACACATCAAACACAGGCCTGCCTCAGCATCTGCACACGTGCTGTTCCTTCCACCAGTAACACTCAATTCCTTTTATGGCTGGCTCTTTCTTGTCCTTCAGTGCTCTGCACAACTGTTACTTCCTCAGAGAAGCCTTCCCTGGTCTCCAAATACAAAGTAGTCCTTCCCCATTGTGCTCTTTCACATCGCCTCTTTTATTGTCTTCATAGCACTTGTCACTACCTGAAATTATTGTGTTTGTTCCTCTCTTTCCCCATGGGGGCGGGTACGGCATCTTTAAGATTCAATGCTGTATCCTGAATGCCTAGAACACCACTTGATATGTACAAGTACTAAGTAAATACTTATTGAGTAAATGACTATATCGTCAAAAGAATAAAAACCTTCAGACGGTGAAAGGATTACATTTTGAACACCAACATTCTTCAAATAATAGTGCTTCAAAACATCGTTAAGACCAACCTTGGAGATCATGGTCTTTGTGTTAACAGAAGCTTGCTGCCTGACAGTATTATGCTTACCTAGACTTTTGGGAGGTGACTTTCCATCTTTACAGCCAGGAAGGACTACAAGATGGATATAATAGCACTGCCATCCAAGGGTTGTGTGAATTTTCTTTTTAATTCATTTGACAAGTATTTATGGAGTGTCAACTAATAGCCAAGCGCTGAGATGAACAGCAGTGAACAAAACAGAAAAAAAAATCCTCGCCCTTGTGATATTAACATTAAATAGCTTAAAACATATGGAATATTTAGAACATTGCTTGGTACATAAGAATAGCTCAAGAATTTTTAGTTATGCTTATTTCTATTATCAACCTATTTAGTATCTAAAATGAGAATTCAAGTGTGTTTTTTTTTCAAACAGGGCACTTTCTTCTATATTTAGAGAGCAAAAGAGAGAAGCCCAGATAATAAGAGGGAGAGAAATTTTTCCATGAGTTTCCTTCATTACACTCTCTTCAGAGTCCTTGTGTGGTGATATTGCCTGATTGGAAAGCCTATTAATTTAGGCTTTTTAGTTTTGCTCATTTGTGCTGTAGCCAATGAAAGAAAGTTAGGTACAGAGAATGTTGCATTTTGTTTCCTCTTTTCTTGTTGAAATTGTTTTTGGTCTTCTCCCCATTTTTGAAAGCATGAAAAAAAAAAGCCTTCTTTATAGAAAATGCAAAGAAAAGGTACTTTTTAAGGATACACAAGACAGAAGCTGCAGAAAGCGGAATGATTAGCTTTCAGAAGGTTCTGGCACACTGTGGAGATCAAAGCCAAGAGCTGGTTTAGAGGCTGCCGCAGCTCCAGGGACCTCAGCGGCAGATGTTTTTGAACTTAACTCTGGTGCTTGCTCTCCTGGTTCAATCTCTACCTCTCCAAGGTCTGCCTTGCCCTGCATACTTCCTTTCTCCTCTTCTCGTTAACTTGCCTTCCTTATCCTCGCCCCGTTGTCTTTATTTTATTTATTTATTTTTTTGGCCTCACAGCTTCTGCTTAGTCACGGTTCCTGTTTCCAGCCTGTTCATGACCCTGCATGGCTTCAGTGCTATGCACAGCCTCATTCAGCTTCGACTCCTGCTGCTGACACTCAAAAGTATCACTGTTTCCCCATGTACCTGCCAGAAAGGGAGAGCCTGGTTTGCTCAGCTCCACTTGGTCAGTCCTTTTTCTTACACCATAGGCCCAGCCGGGAGCCTACGGTTCAGTTGCACTTGAGCCAGGTCGCCATTTCTGGTCCAGTGCAGTTAGAAGGTCAAGCAAACCTGTAGCTTGCATTGGAATCACATAGAGGCCTTGTTAAAGCAATGATTGCTGGGCCCATGCCCAGATTCAGTAGGTCTGGGGTGGGGGCCCGAGAATTTGCATTTCGAACAAGTTCCCAGATGATGCTAATCTTGCTGATCTGTGCACTTTGTAAATTACTGCTTTCATTAAGTTAGCCACTCTTACCACCCCTTACCACCTGTGCTGGCTGGGGCATTTTTCTCTTAGCAATGCTGGGGGTGTGGCGGTCACTCTGATTGACAACTCCAGTACAACCTATAATTATTCTCCAAACTCATTATCGTTTATCCTCCTGATGTTCCTGGACAGTGGTGATTGAAGAGAAGGGTGAGAAGTGGCCAGAATTATGGCACCAAAAAACATTTAGAGCAAGTAAAAGATGCTTTACGTGCCTTTGGAAACAGGAAGAAATAACGTAAGAAATCACGGCCATGAGTCCCTTTTAGAGCCTAGCTTTCACAGTGTTTGAAATCAAATGAAATGAAGGAGAAGAATGATTCCCAACTTTTTCATGAATGAGAGCTCAATTGTAAAGGGGAAATATACTTCATATATATATGGAACTAGTTGGGAACTGGGCTGCCTGACAGGAGGTGAGCCATGGGTGAGCGAGCGAAGCTTCATCTGTGTTTACAGCCGCTCCCATCACTGGCATCACTGCGTAAACTCTGCCTCCTGTCAGATCAGCGGTGGCATTAGATTCTCACAGGAGCACAAACTCTACTGTAAACTGTGCATGTGAGGGGTCTAGGTTGCACGCTTCTTATGAGAATCTAATGCCTGATGATCTGCGTGGAGCTGAGGCGGTGATGCTAGTGCTGGGGAACAGCTGCAAATACAGATTATCATTAGCAGAGAGGTTTGGCTGCACAATAAATGTAATGCACTTGAATCATCCTGAAACCATCCCCCACTCCAGTCCATGGAAAAATTGTCTTCCATGAAACCGGTCTCTGGTGCCAAAAAGGTTGGGGACTGCTGATGTGAAGCACTTAGCACATAGTAACACCTTAATAAATGGTTTGTATTATAATATGTTTACCATTATTATCATGATTAATGACGAGTTACTAAATAACATACAAAGCGCCTGAGGCACACCCATGGATAAGCCAATAGCGGACAATAAATGTCCTCTCACAAACTGTCTCCCTCAACAGTCAGAACTTTCTGGAAGTCTCCTACCCGCAGAATATCCTTTAGCTTTGCAACTCAAAAGAATTCCTGGAGGGAAGAGTCTGCGTAAAAGATATGCTTTACCCACAAAACAGAATGAAGAGGAAGCACAACATTTTCAAATATTTTGTGAAAATGTGCCTAACAAGTGAAAGAGGAAACTCAACTGGAGTGTGATGCAGTGGCTATGAGTAAAAGTAAACTGGGCCAGGAGCAAATTAATTTGAAAATAATTTTGGAGAAGGAAAAAGAACTATGCCATGCTCTCTCCTTTGGGAAATCTGACAAGAAAGTAAGTGTTTAGGCTTTTTTTTTCTCCCTGTTCTAGGATAATTGGTATTACCATCATGTGAAAAAAAATAATAAGTCACCCTGGAAGAACTCTATTTTCCTCCCACTAGGAGGAATTCGTTCTCTGGGTCACAGCAACAGACGAGGAGGAAATTAGGACGTTCTTGTGATTTCCCCATAGAGCCACTGCTCTCCTTCCTGGCGAAAATTTGCCATATTGACGGACAAGGCAATAAATCAGTGGAATACAATTCTACTCTAATAAACAGTGGATGTATTATAACGTAATAAAATTTATACAATTTACATAATAAAGTAAGTAGCATTAGGACTTTAATCACGCCTTCTGTTTAAAAAATAAAAAATAAAGACCTGGTTAGGAGAATAGGCAAGACAGTTTGCTAAGGTAATTTAGTAGTTTAAATCCCAGTGACCTGGGAGTCAGTGGATTGAGCTCAAGCCAGGCGTCAGGAAGCCTGGCTTCTCATCCCTGCATAGTCTCAGTTCAGCGGCGTGATCCACAAGGATCATCGCATCTTTAGGTATATCAGTGCCTTCATCAGCATAAGAAGGGTTGGAATAGAACACAAACAATTTTCACTATCAAGTATCCCTTTATAAAAATTACTCTTCAACCAAAGGACTTCACATTGAGAATAACTTTATATCACCAGTTATTTAATTAAGGGCCTTTGCTTGCCAGGAGTAAAGTCACATTAATGAAAATAAACTGTAGCATTAACTCATCATAGTCCTCATTTATTGAGTCCTTACTATGTGCTGAGCACATAGACAGATTGTTTCAGATAGTTTTTCCAACAATCCTGTGGGTTCTATTGTAATTCCCGGTGGACAGATTAGAGGACCAAGGCCCAGAGAGTGTAGATGACTTGTTAAGTCACAGGGCTAGTAAGTGGTGAGCTGGGGTTTCGGTGTGAATCTTGAACCTCTGCGATCTGACTGCAGCACCTCCCCCAATGGTGGTGGCAGACTGCAAGGCTCCAAAAATGGCTTGGGGTGGGATCTGAAAATTATCAGGAGTCTAGCCAGTTTTAGGGACTGTCCACCCTGACTTCACTCATGGCATCTCTCCTCCACCTCTTCTGTGTTCCCCTCTCACTATCCAGCTACCTCTCTTCCCTCATGGTGATTTCTTCCCCCTTGCCATAACAATTTGCACATGGCTCATCCAACCCTTGTGACTTTGAAAATTCAGGCCTCATGGTTTCCCCTAGCCTCTGTTTCAACACTTAAATATAACGTGGAATGTAGTTGAGACAGGCCATCTTGTCCCCTGTGCCCATGCTTTAGGCAAAGGGGCCTGGGGTGAACCCTAAATGGTACAAAATATAGCAGCAGGCTCTGTGGGTGGACCAATGTCCCTTAATAATAATTCATAATAGCTACCGCTTATTATGTTAGAGACTTTTTACCAGGATTTTATCACTTAATCTTTATAACAACAGCCCTGTGAAGTAGACACTATATTGGCCCCTTTTTCAGATCAGCAAGAAGTAAATTTCCTAAGCTAGTAAGTGGCAGATTCCAGGATTCAAATCCAGAGCTTTTTTGCTTGCAGCAGCTTCATTGATAAATAATTCACATGCCCTATATTAAGAATTTATTCATTTAAAGTATGCCATTCAATGGCGTTTAGAATAATCATGGACTTGTGCAATCATCATCACAATAAATTTTGGAACAATTTCATTACCTCAACAAGAAATCCCATGCCCTTTAGCAGTTACCTGCCTCTGTCCATCTTAGTCCATTTGTGTTGCTATAAAGGAATACCAGAGGCTGGATAATCTATAAAGGAAAGAGGTTTATTTTCGCTCACGGTTCTGCAGGCTGTATAAGAAGCACAGTGCTGACATCTGCTTGCCTTCTGAGGGCTTCAGGCTGCTTCCATTCATGGCAGAAGGTGAAAGGGAGCCACGTGTGCAGAAATCACATGGCGGGAGAGGAAGGGGTGCCAGGCTCTTTCCACAACCAGTTCTCATGGGAACTAAAAGTGAGAACTCACTCATTCCCACAAGAATGGCACCAAGCCATTCATGAAGGATCCACCCCCACGATCCAAACACTTCCCACATGGCTCCATCTATAACATCGGAGGCTCAAATTCCACCAGGAGACTTGGCAGGACAGAATAAACCACATCCGAACCATCATAGCATTGCCCAGAACTCCTCTCCCCCAACCAGCCCTGGGCAGCCACTAATCTGCTTTCTGTCTCTATAGGTTTGTCTATTCTGGACATTTCATATAAACAGAATCATACAATACATGGCCTTTTGTGACTTGCTTCTTTCATTTAATGTAATATTTTCAAGGTTTACCCATGTTACAGCATGTATCTGTAGTTCATTTTTTATGGTTGAATATTCCATTGCGTGGATATTCCACATTTTGTTTATCAGTTGGTGGACATTTGAGTGTTTCCACTTTTTGCTTATTATGACTAATGCCGCTATGAACATTCATGTACAAGTTTTATGTGGATGTGTGTTTTCATTTCTCTTGGATAGATAGATACCTAGAAGTGGAAAACTCTGAGCACTTTGCACTCTACTTGTGGCCATGATAGGCTTCTGAAGTCTGGCCTGTCTATAGGATACAAATAACTTACTAGTTAGTATTGGCTATATCTGAATTTAATAAACAATTTTAAGTGAATGAATTTTTAATATATGTGTTACCAAGCACGCAATGGGTTTGCTGCCTGACACACATAAAATCCAACACCATGGCACAGGCTTCTGAAAAAAGAAAAGCTTTATTGCAAGTTGAATGGCAAGGAGACAAGAGGCAATGCTCAAATCTGTCTCCCCAAACTAAGGGCTGGAGCAGGTTTTACAGGCAGAGGGTAATGCGGCATGATTGGATTGGATCTTGCAGTGAGGTGATGCTGGGAGATGTGATCTGATTGTAGCAGGCCAAGAGGTGATGCTGAGCCTTGCTTCTTTTTTTTTTTTTTTTTTTTTGAGACAGAGTCTCACTCTGTTTGTTGCTCGGGCTAAAGTGCCATGACGTCAGCCTAGCTCACAGCAACCTCAAACTCCTGGGCTCAAGCAGTCCTCCTGCCTCAGCCTCCCGAGTAGCTGGGACTACAGGCATGCACCACCATGCCCCGCTAATTTTTTCTATATATTTTTAGTTGGTCAGTTAATTTCTTTCTATTTTTAGTAGAGACGGGGTCTCGCTCTTGCTCAGGCTGGTCTCGAACTCCTGATCTCAATCCGCCCGCCTCGGCCTCCCAGAGTGCTAGGATTACAGGCGTGAGTGGCTCTAGTTTGGAAGGAACCCAGGCAAGGCTCTCCCAGGGATGTGGCCCTATCTGGGACTTGGAGGTGGGTGGGAGCTAAGGCAAGGAACA